>CAUZXS010003919.1:5000-62919 GCA_963585895.1 Sepioteuthis lessoniana | reverse complement strand
CGGGGCCAGCGTGTCCCCTTGTAGTACTCCTGCTACAATGTCAAAGTATTCTGTGTCTCCATCCGGTGATCGTATTTTTACTTTTGTGTTTCTATAGAGAATTATTATTGCCGCTACGGTTTCTTTGGTATGCCGTACGCTAGTAGGATTTGTTCCATCTTTCCTCTGTGAATGGAGTCGAAAGCCTTGG
Source organism: Sepioteuthis lessoniana (assembly GCA_963585895.1). Taxonomy (NCBI): domain Eukaryota; kingdom Metazoa; phylum Mollusca; class Cephalopoda; order Myopsida; family Loliginidae; genus Sepioteuthis; species Sepioteuthis lessoniana. The sequence goes on along the minus strand of CAUZXS010003919.1, from coordinate 62,729 downwards.
TAAGTCGACAAATATTAATGTCGCTTGTAGGTTCTTTGCCCGTACACCTCAAGGATTCTGCGGATGGTTAATATTTGTGAGGTCGTGTATCTATTTCTTCGGAGCCATTTTGGTTTTTTCTAAGTATGTTGTCGATTTTGGGTTCTATTCGGTTTCGTAGTAGGGCATTGTAAATTTTGGCGGGCTATGGATGTAAGTGTTATGCCTCGGTAGTTTTTGGCTATCCGAGGTCCCCCATTTTAGGGGAAGGGGAGTATGCATCCCTTCATCCATCTATCTATCGGATTTTGATTGTATACTGCGTTGCAGTGTCGGAGCAGTATGTCGTCGAATTGTCTGTCTTCCATACTTCCGGGGGAATTTCGTCCAGCCCTGCAGCTTTCCTATTTTTAATTTTTTCTGAGACCGAGTCGAGTTTCTTCTTGTGTGAACGGTCCTAGTTTAATGTCTAATTGTTTGCTAATTATTCTGGTGATTGGTTCATGCATTATTTTTGGTGGTTTCCAAGTAAGTTTTCGAAGTGCTGTTTCCACAGTTTTATTCTTTCTTGTTGGTTTGCTGCTTTAAGTTTTTTACTTCGCTATATCCTTTTATATTAAAAAAAAAAAATATTTGAACTATTTGTCATTAATCAAAGTTTATTTTGCTTGATCTTTTTTTGTTAAATCTTAATTGGAGATACTTTGGTAACTTTTCTTGCTACCTGACACATCCACAATTTTCTTTGTGATGTTTGAGTTATACTTCTCTTCACTTTGGTGATACGTTTATCTTCACTCCTGACATATACATAAATCTGTTTTTGTCTTCCTAATCATAATTTTTTCTCTCTTTACATCTAAAATATACTTATTTCTCTTGTTCACATCGTAGATATCCTTTTGATGACAAGTTTAAGTACAAACTAAGATTTTTTATACATCTATTTCTTTCTGAGATTGGCCCATCTCTGCTCACATTAAATTCATTTTTTCCCCATCTATATTTAATTGCGTAAGGATTAACTTGGTGGTAATACATTTGTAGATATCATGCAATGAAAAAAGGTGAAAGCACCTTGTAGGCAGAAACCACTTCCAACTGCCAGTGTCAAGCCAATACTTGCTTTCTTTATCCACTCTTTCTTGGATTCCTGTTTGTTTGTTTGTTTGTGTCTTAACTGCTGGCACCTTTTCACTTGTGTCAATTAAAGCATTAGCAGCACTTAAGGGAACATTTGCTTGTCCAAAACACTCTTTCTGTAAACATAGCTTAAAAATAATTACTTGACTATTTTTTTTATGTCTTGTCACTTTACTATAGAATTTTCTCCTTAAGTCAGCCATACTCTGGAGTTCAAACCAAAAATTCATTACCTTTTATTCTGTACTCACATTATTAAACCTTACATTCTCATCCCCCCTATTGGCAGGGCTTACAATACACTGACTCTACCCACTACAGAGGGGTAAGACCCCTCCCCCCCAAAGAAAAAGAGGGTTCCTTAATATAACACTAAACTAGATCAGATGATGAAGCTGTAGTTCAGGAGATCTGGAAGTGTGAAATACCCCTTTGTTACCATTACTCCCAGGTCCACTATAATCCTAAGTGGTAGTAGCTGTTAGGGTTCATCTCAGAGTAAATAGATCTGTGTAAAAATTATTTGTATTTAATAGGACTCTATGCAAAAAAAATGTAAAAAACAACTAGACAAAAATGTAAATATGAACAGATAATGAACACGATTCCCTAACCTCTAGGTATAAAATAACCCTACATGAGTTGATATGACATTAAATCAACTAGTTGGTTATGTCTCATGTCTTGTTGAAAAATGAATGTCTTGAATGAGCAGGTAGTAATGCTCATTCGAGCCTATAACAAGTCCAAAAAAAGAAGATTGATTTTCAATAATTAAAAAAACATTCTTTTAGTTTTTTGGTACTTATAAAAATCTAATGCCTACAATGTGTAAAAACTTTCTTTTCATGGTGTGAAAACTTTGTTGTAATCTTTAAAAAATAAAAGATTGTTGCGGAGCCGATAAGCGAGTTGACCCCGCAAATGAATTTTAGTTTAATGCGTGCGAGTAGTGACAACCAAAGACAATGAAGAGGACAAAGAGGCAAGGTAACAAATCAACAAGAGTGTAATTTATTGTCAGAAATTACAGACATGGTTGTCGTGTTCCGGTTTCCAGCTAGATGGACAATGTTCAGTAGCTGGTAAGTTCGAGTCGTAGGTTCAGTTGGATGATCGTTGCTGGAGCTGAGATCAGTCGAGTCGTAGAATGCAGAGCGTCTGTTACAGCGTTGTGGTCGAAGTCGGTGCGCGGGCAAGCTTGGTAGCGTATGGATCGAGCGAGCGTAGTTTGCTAAGACTTAATTGCGTCTTAGTATACGGACCAAGTGAACGAACGGATAGATGGTGACTAAGGTTTGCCAGGCCTTAGCATATACGCAGTCGAGTGACTGGATCGATGAAGCTAGGGCTTTGTTGTGCCCCCTAGATGTGCAAGCGGATCGTTGACGGTAGCTATGGCTTTGTCGTGCCAGATAGCTGTGCGGGCGTATCGTTTACCGGTGGCTATAGCTTTATCGTGCCCGATAGCTGTGTAGGCGTATCATTTACGGTAGCTATGCTTTGTCGTGCCAGATAGCTGTGCGGGCGTATCGTCGGGTAGCTAAGGCTTTGTCGTGCCTGATAACTGTGCGGGAGTATCGTTGGCAGTAGCTATGCTTTTCCACGCCAAAGTCTGTGGTGTAGCTAAGGCTTTTCGTGCCAAAGCTGTGCGAGCATATCGGGGGGTAGCTATGGCTTTGTCGCGCCAGAACTGTGAGAGTGAATCGAGACGATAGCTAAGGCTTTTCGCGCCAAAGCTGTGGGAAGCGAGCAGGCCAGGGGGTCGCGGCTAAGATTGACGTTATCTTAGCGCTGCACAGGTATCGAAGTGGGAGCTAAGGGCTAACCCGTGCCTTTAGCGCTGCGCCGCCGAACGGACGAGCGGAACCAAGCGATGGTCAAGACTGGCTGGTCTTAGTGAGTCCTCTTCATGTTTGCCTCATGCCGTCTATTTCAACTGGTCATTCATAACCAGTTAGAGATGCTCCGACCCGCAGAAGGAGACCTCTCATAGCCCTTAAAAAGGACCGTATAAAAAAAAAGGGTGTTGAATCTACCACTAGAAGTGGCGGTGAGGCGAATGCGACCACGAATAACGTAGGATTCTTTTCCTCGTATGAGCTCCACAAAGAACGTGCCGTTATTTATCTTACGCCCCACCAGCGTACGAATGTGGCACAAGGCCGTTTTTAGGTGGGTCCTGTCACAGGGCCAAATCCCAGCGCGACAGGCAGTTCCAAAAATGCCTCGGACCCTGTCGGCTTTCCCTTTTCGGGGCGACGGCGATAAACCCAACCCCTCCGAAGAGGGTTAAGCTTGGGCGGACGGCCCCCTGAGGCCAGAGGTGATGCATCCAGTGGCGGAACACACCCGAACGAACTGTGCGGCACGTAATCACAGCCGGTCGAGAGCGCCCCACCACAGGACACAAAATAACGCAAAGAACGCGCCGTTATTTATCCTACGCGACAGGCAGATATTACGAAGGTGCTATGACACAGCCCCAGCTGCGTGAATAGGAAATTCTTTTATAAAAAATGGGTGTAGCAGTTAAGTACTTTTTTAACCTGCTATAAGCTGGCGACGATTATTAGTTCCATTTTTTATCAAGTTATTTTTGGCCGAAGTGTTTGTAAATATTGTTAATTTTAATTTATCCCTTTTTTTTTTTGTTTAGCTGGAACGAGATGTCAAGGTCATAAGAAAGAAAAAGGGCTTAGTCATTTCCGTCCGTACCCGGATATAATTGTCCTAAGGGCGAGCGTGTAACCTGATCTGTTTACGTTTATCGGCAGGTCGCGGCAAGATAAACTCACTGCCTATTTATACTTATGGTCCATATTTTTTCTCATTTATTTAATTTTTTGGGTGATGTGTTCTTCAGGTTTCCTCAAGTGTATTTTCTATCTAGTCGTCTATGGAAGTCTTTTACTGTTATGTTCTTGTTTGTATTTCGAAAAAAAAAAAAGACTTCTAAAGACTATTGAATACAACATAAGACTTGATGAAAACTAATTCACTGGCTGAAACACCATTCAAAATAACAAAGATGAAGATATTTATCAAAAATCAATTATATGTTCAAACTCTACTTATAGTTGTCTGATTTTGATAGGATGATGAAACAATGATCAAATAATCTAAACATCTTGATTTTGATCATACTGAAGCTGAATATCATTGATTTGATATCATATAAAGTTGATGTTTCAAAAAGACGATTGGCCCCGCAGTCATTGTCTATCATTATAATCTCTACATGCACCCCACTCTTTTAATCTACTTCATTTTTGTATATTTTATCTTTTAAAACATGCTTGCAAGCCTCCACTTTCTTGATGTTATACCAATAGAATCAATATAATGTTGCACAGGATGAATTTTAGAATTTTAATTAGTTTAAGAACTATTGTTCATTTGTGTATTTCATTATGTTACTCTAACTAATGATTGAATTGAAACGAGTTATATCTGAGTCCCTGATTTTAAATTGCATTTGATTGCAATCTCATTAACAAATTGAATATTTTGGCTTATAAATAATGCTACTAAGCCATCACAAAATCTAAATGTTGATTTTTTTTTTTTTTTTTTTTTTTTTTTTTTTTTTTAATTAAATGAAGTTCCAGTTTGTCTTGATTTAAAATTTGAGGTGACAGATATGGTTTCTATTTTGTAGAAGCATAGTTTTTTTGTTTGTTTTTTTTTTTGTTTTGTTTTTTTTTTCTCTTCTTTCTTAGACAATCAATTGAAGTGCAGTTTTAAGAGAACTTCGTCTCATCTTGAGTGTTTTTACATGTTTTATATGCTTTGAATTTAGCCGACTGATACATTTTCAAACTTTTTTTTTTCAACTGAAATATTCTTTTTCATAATTTTGTTTTACAAGAAAATATACTCAACTGTTCGCTGATAACCACCACTTTGTCTATTCAACTATGAAAAATATGTTTTGCTTTATTAAATTTGTCATTATTTTCTTGAAAGTTTTTTTTTAAATTTTAATGAAATATGTAAAAGCAAAAACAAATCATCTTTGTGTGTTGTAATTTTTATTGGTGCTCTAATTTTAAAATGTGAATAAAATATAATTAGATATTAGACAATATATTGTATTATTTAAATTTATTTTCAGTTTTTTGTGTTTTTCAATTATTCATCATTTAGCATTTTTATTTTATTTTCATGTTTAAATTCTTTAAATATCTAATCAACTTTTAGTTCGATTCAAGATTTTGATTAGAACTTTGGAAGCAGGAATTTTGTAAAAGATTTAAATAAAACAACTTCAAATGATTCAATCTCTTATTCTAACCGATTTGGACTATTGATACCATTTGTTATGGCAATTTTTATTTTCTTTGGTTAACTTTTTTAGTTATTCAAAAAGAAATAAAAGCAAGTATTTTTTTCATCAAAAACAGTTTAATTCTCCGTAATCAACTTTTAGGTATTCTCACCGGTACAAACTCATCGCCGCCATTTTTTTTTCTCGCCCTCTGCCATACGTTGTTCTGTACTGCTTCTCAGATTATTCAAATTTTCTAAGAACATTTATTTGCTTCAGGCAGTACATATACATAAAATGTACCTAAAATAGAAACAACTTATTTGCACTTATGACTGTGCACTCTTTCAGTCATTTTATGAATCAAATTATAATACTACCTCTGTCCTGTAATAATTGTTACATTTCATAGAAGAACATAGATATGTAAAATGTGACAAGTATTATGAAACATAGGTATTATATTAATATTAAAGATCAATTTCCTTTTGTGAGAAATACTAAAGGGCTAAAATTTAATATCCCTTTTTAGTGTATTAGTAGTTGTATTATTTTTTTAAGATCGTTTTTACTGTCTTCTAAGCCTGTTACCCAATTATACATTTAGTAGAAACTCATCTTCAACCAGAGTAAATTTAGTTCTCGTACTGTAAACTGTTTATGCCTTGAAAATAGATTTATAATAGACTAAATACATATTTTCGGGTCGGGGAGAAGTAGTAAGAACAAAATGCCAACAGTATATTTCTTCATATTAGTGTTGGTTATCTTTAATAACAACCCAGTCGGTTGGGCTGTAAAATATTCTGACTGGATCTCTGCAGCTAGAAGAGACCCCATGCTCCCAATGAGTGTCTTGGATATGACACTGAACCATCTGATGGTGATGCTCCAGTCCTGGAGCTTTGAAGAATGTGGCGTACCCCGTCATTGCCATCACTCCCAGGTCCACTCTGATCTGGAGTGGTAGTACTTGATAGACCCATCTATGGGTCAAGTAGAAATCATTTACTATAATAAGAACCATTTACTGTATGCAGACATATGAGTTCTGGCTCACTTAAAAATGTTACCTACAAACTATTTGTTTAGAAATTATATACATTCAATATATATATATAGTCATCCACAGACAGATCTGTTTCGTTCTATCAGAACTCATCAGTGTGGCTAGACAGTATCTCCCCGTAGATGGGATCGAAACCCGGTTGACTCAAACGCCAAGCCAAAGCTTCTGACCATTTAGCCACGAGGAGATATTAGCTACGAAGTACATTTTAAACGGTTATGAATCACAATTACTATTGTTTACATACATCCGTTCAACGGCCGCTGAGATCTCAATTCAAATACGAAGAGACTTGCAAAGGCGCTAATGGCAACACGATTACTTCTTCGCTAGAGAACTCGACCCTACGTGGGTAGGGGAGTATATATCTACAGTCATCCACAGACAGATCTGTTTCGTTCTATCAGAACTCATCAGTGTGGCTAGACAGTATCTCCCCGTAGCTGGGATCGAAACCCGGTTGACTCAAACGCCAAGCCAAAGCTTCTAACCATTTAGCCATATATATATATATATATATATATATATATATATATATATATATATATATATATATATATATATATATATATATATATATATATATAAATAAATAAACTGGATTTGGTGTTAAATAATCTACAAGGGTTGACATGCCATAAAACCCAAGCAACCTTAATAACATCATACGCACTTTTTCTTGGAATGTTCATGACTTTTACGTCTATATCAGAGATTTAATAGATAAGTTGAAAGATTTAAAAAAAAAACTATAATTTATTTTGTTTTATTTTTTAAAACTTATTTTTAATTGAGATAATTGTCTTGTCTTTTTGTTTTGTTATTGACTCATTTAAATGAATTTATATTTCTTTAACAGTCAATTATTGAGAGTGAACATATGACTGTGGATTTTGAGACTGGAATAATTCCACTGTCAAATGGAATCCCAGCAGTAAATAGTCGGACGTCTGACCTGTTCAAGTAAGTTCATTTCATATCTTATCACTAATAATCGATATATTTTAGGTAGTGAAAAATTGTTTACTAATACGTAACACTGTAGTTGATTTGAAGATAAATATTCATGGATTCTTAATGTTTTTTAGGATGTTTTTACTAATATCCTCACTTTTATTGTCCTTCCTTCTGATTTGAAAAATGTAAATCTAATAAAGTATTTCATGTGAGCTTATCATTTATTTACATACTTTAAAGAAGGTGTAGCATTGCCATTTTTGGCTCAATTTCAAATTTTGTGCAATTCTTAAGATCATGCTTAAAAAGGTATTAAACTTGACTAAGAGATGAAACTTGAACTGAATTTTAGATAAAATCTATTTCTCATTCTTTGTGTTCTCGTTTCCTCATTATAAAAAGTCTTTCATCTCAAACCTCTTACTCAGTCTTGTTAATAGTTAAGAGAAAATAGCTCCCTCCTTCCTTTTATGTACTTTGATCCACTCTGTTTTGGTCAAGTGTTAAGAATGAATTCATTTCATCACAAAGGTCACCACTCCTAAAAATGACTTGGAAACTAAATTTGAAAAAAAAAAATTGGATTGAAATATGTGTTTTGAAATATAATTATGTATTATTAGTTAAAGGGTTTTCAATATCTTTGAATGAATCTGAAGCCATCTTGTGTATGCCGGTGTAAACAAGGTAGTTGTAGGGAATAAATAAATTTTTAAAAATTAAATTGTATTAAAATAATTATTAAAATATGCAGAAACTCCCAGAGGCCTCTGACAGGATTAGGGGCGACGCATGCACAAAGAAAAGGGACCATCTCGACAAAAGGAGAAATCTCATTCTCTTTCAGCAGCGACCAGCGGAGTGACAACACCTTGCTAATCGGTGGAGGATGCCATGCGTTCGTCTTTAGACGACACGTTGGCTAGCCCTACCACTGGTAGTAGTCGTCTCTTTCACTACCAACCCATGACTAAAACACCTGATTTAGATGAACTCCAAAAAGTGACTAACACATCACTAAAGCTTTATATATTGAACACGTTATTAAAGCTTTAAATACCTAATCATCATCATGTCGTGCTGGTAGCACAGATATCCCTGACCCTCTCTCGCCACTTTTCCCTATCGTTCATCGCCTCTGGCAGGTCTTCTGGACTACATCCCGTATCCTCACATAGTTGCTGAATGTATGTTCGTGCTGGTCGTCCTGCTTTTGCTCGGCCATGTGTGGGGGTCCATAGGAGTACATCACTTATGAGTTCATCCCTGCTTCTCCAGCAGTGTCCTGCATGTCTGGTTCGTCTAACTTGAATAGTTTTCGTGATAGGAGGCAGGTGGCCGTACAGTTGGTGTCTTGTGGGGTGTTGCCGCCAGGACTTGTTCAAGATTGCTCGCAGCATTCTTGTGCAATTGCCGTCTAGCTTCTTCTCCAGCTGTTTTGTTAGTCCATGTAGTGCATCCATATATCAGTATCAATGCGACCGCTGCCTGGAAGAAACTGCGTTTCATTTTACCCAAGAAACGACTAATACATTTTTAACACCTTGACTGGGGGATTCAACCAATTCAATTGTATTCACGGAGAATTTCCTCACCCACTGAATGATTGTTGAACCCAGGAATAAAGAAAAAATATAAAAAATATCTTCGTCTCCTATCTGTTACTATCTTCTTTCATATAATTCTTTTATGGCCTTCTTATCCAAGAAGTTAAACCAACAAAACAAAAATGGAATAAGAGTAGGATAACCCGGAATGGAGTCAGATAGCAAACGGCAACACAGCTTGCCCTGGGACATCCATAATGGTGATCCTAATGTGATGTTGAACACTCAGGATAAAGAAACTATCAACCAAACATACCACCACAAAACGGGGGACCAAAAATATTCACCCAACAACAGTACCCCCACATAGTAACCAGTAGTTAAGAAGAAAAACATGAAATATGCTTTAAGTACAAATAGTTGTCTCAACTTAATGAGTAACCCTGTGGTGTAATGGCTAAAGTGCTGGACTGTAGCCTCGAAGTAAGCATGTTTGAACTCAAGTCATGCAATCACATTGACTTTCACACTAATACCCTTGGGAAAAATATGAACTACTTCCTGCCTCCAGCTCTGGGTTAATTAGTATCATTATTGTTCTACAAGGATGGATTTGGCATTAAATAAGCCATGAAGGTTGATATGCCATTAAACAAAGATACTATACTTGAATAAAAATGATTCTACATTCTTTATTTTAATGTCTATCTCTATCTGGCAACTTTCTTGTATGTATAATTACTGCAAGTTTTATCAACACTCACTTCTCGTCTTGGTGAGCAACCAGTCAGGAGAAGGACAATTCTCTGTTCAAAATCAGGTGCTTGATTCTCTAAGGCTGTCCAAATTTATTTTCAATCATATTTTGTTAACTCCTGAAATGACTCTAGAGAGTTTGACATGCTGTTAAAATCAATCAGTCAATCAATCATTTAATATTTCTTTGAAAATCATTTGGTCTTATATTTTAATTTGTTTTTCTTTTTTTTTTTCTATGATCTATCAAGAGATAATGGATCTTAGCACAAAATCTTTTAGATTAAAAAGGTTTATTTGCATTAGTATTTTTCTTCTAACGTTAAATGTTTTCATCATAAAACTTTTGTCAATGGTTATTCTGAATTTAGACTTTGTATTCTTGTCAAATGATTTTTTTTTTTTAAATCAGAAAGGGCCCCAGACCACCAAAACAAACAAACAAACAGTCCTCTGTTCTTAATGTCAGTTATTGATGACCCATCAAAGTAACAAAGTGTATCCTACTTCCGATATATATATATATATATATATGTTTTTTTTTTTTGTTTTTTTTTTTTTTTATAAGTACTTGTTGTGTTAGACCAGGCCTGACACCTATAGAACAACAAACACCAATACAGAATCACAACTATTATTTCCGACCTTTTGTCCATTCAACCTCACTGCTTGTTAGTTTGTTTTATATTTTTTCCTCTTGCCAAACATGGACTATTCAATCAAAGCTGCCTTTTTCCCCTGGAAGCTGAACTTAATTGTTTGGTTCCCTACTTTCAGGTGAATTGAAATCCTTAAGAACATTACCATAATTGCAAAGCCTGTCTGTGTTCATTTACAATTTCTATAGCGTAAAAGACGATGATGATGATGTCTTTATTTAATAAAGGAAACTATACAAATTTTACAGTTTAAAAAAAAACAAACCACAGCATGATCTTATGAAAGGTATTCTTCTGTCAAACTCCTTTACAATATGTTACAAATTAAAGAAATAAAGACTTTAACTCTATGTATAAGACAATTTCATTTTTGCCCAGTCGGCTGGGGCTGTAGAATACACTGACTGCATCTCTGCAGAGGGGTAAGATGCCCCCGATGAGTGTCCTGGATATGACACAAAACTATCTGATGGTGAGGTTCCTGTAATGCTGGAGCTTTGGGAAATGGGAAGCACCACTTCATTGCCATCGCTCCCTGGTCAACTCTGGCCCAGAGTGATAGCACCTGATAGAGTCCTATCTATGGGTCAAATAGAACTAAACTGTGTTGCTTGAAATAGAACTGTTTTGATATCGAAACTGTGTACTTATGCTCAATTGAATTGTTCGAAATAGAACTGTTTTGATATTTAACTGTGTGTTAACAAAAACTATACTAAACTAAATTGTTTGAATTAAAACTGTTTGACTAACCTGAATAGCTTGAAATAGAAATGTTTTTGATAATTAAACTGTACTTATGCTAAACTGAATTGTTTGAAATAGAACTGTTCATTTGTATAAAAATGGATTTGGCATTAAATAACCTACAAAGGTTGATATGCCATAAAACCCAAAGAAAGAAACAATTTCATTTATAATCAGAAAAAAAGCATGTGACGTAGTGGCTAATGTGCTGGACTGTGGACATGAGAGAAAAGAATTCAAACACCAGTCACTTTATTATGTTCACTTTCAGACTAATACCTTTAAGAAAGGTATGAACCCTCTTATTCCATCAGCTATGGCTTAAATCATATACCTAAATTTTTTCTATAAGGATGGGTTTAGCATTAAATAACCCTGTAAGGTTGATGTATTATTAAATAAAAAAAAATGAAAAACATATGCAGACAAAAACAAAAATATTACTTAGTGGACTATTTTTGTGTTTTTCTTTCTTTTTTTTTTTTCTTTTTTTTTTTGCTTGGCCGACATTTACGTTGTATTGTCTGCAGGTTCAACAAGTTTAAAAACTTATCCATTTGGCTATGAAAGTAAAACTATCCTGCAAAAAACTCACAGTCAAGGTAAACAACTTTTATACACCGACAGATCCTGGCATTCAATTATAATTCACTACGGGACATTGGCCCAGCGGTTAGAGTGTTCGCCAATGGCCCAGGAGACCTGGGTTCAATCCCAGGTCGAGTCATACCAAAGACTTTAAAAATGGAACTTGATACCACCTTGCTTAACACTCAGCATTATAAGGTACGGTTCAATGGTAAAGTGGAGCAATCCAGGGAATGGAGTAGCGCCCTCCCCTACACCTTGGTGTAGTAGCTATCGAAAAGGGAGCCTTCGGGTCACCCTCGACTATGGTCGCTAACTTTACTTACTTTACTTTACTAAATATTTATTAATGAGACATCTGATGTTGTTTTCAACCACGAAATGATGTAATATCAGGGATAATTGAAGAGTTTGACAAAAGGAGCACATTGGCCAAGTGATGATTTGATAGTTATGAATGCAGTATACTCTTGGTATGTTTCATTTTGGAAAGTAACTGTTCACAGTATCATGTTGTGTCAAACATGCTCACTACCTGCTTGATGTGAGTGATAAGCTTGAGGAATCACCCAGATTGGCAAGCAAGAAACCTGGACTTAAATCTTCCAAACACTGAGGATCAGTGAGTTGTATCTACACTTGTAATGGTACTTTTTCAGTCAGTATCAAGAAGTGAAGAGAAATTTTTTTAAAGTTTGGTGAAGGGCCACATGGGTACCCCTGCTTTAGAGGATGATGGTATTAGTGTTAATTACAACTGTATCTTTCAAAATAGATCACTATTGTCCCTAAAACATGATAGATAAAAACGAGCCACTTATTGGTGTGTGTGTGTGTGTGTATGTGTGTGTATATATATATATATATATATATATATATATATATATATATAGTCATCCACAGACAGACTGTTTCGTTCTATCAGAACTCTTCAGTGTGGCTAGACACGCAGGACGCTCGAAGCCGGAATTGAAACCCGTCCAACTTTACGATAGACTAAGGCTTCAGACCACACGGCCACAAGCGGACTACGTTGGCTAAGGGAATTTGTAGGTATTTTTATATTTAGCAAACAGCAGCAGCAGCAGCCTTTGTTTACATTTTTTCATACCCTACCGGCTACCAGAGAGCTCAATTCTTTCGAAGAGCCTTGCATTACGCTAACAGTGGCCGACAATTCCTTCGCCAGAGAGCTCAACCCCCATGGGGGAGCATATATATATATATATATATATATATATATATATATATATATATATATATATATATCGGTACCGGACATTGGCCTAGTGGTTAGAGTGTTCGCCCATGGCCCAGGAGACCTTGGTTCAATCCCAGGTCAAGTCATACCAAATACACAAAAAATGGTACTTGATGTCTCCTTGCTTAACACTCAGTATTATAAGGTACGGATCAAGGGTAAAGTGGAGCAATCCAGGGAAAGGAGTAGCGCCTTCCCCTACACCTTGGTGTTGTAGCTATCGAAAAGGGAGCCTTCGGGTCAACCTTGACTAAGATCACCAACTTACTTATATATATATATATATATATATATATATATATATATATATATATATATATATAATGCATGTGTGTGATGAGTGGAAAGATGGATAAATTTGACACTTACAAAGGGTTTAGTAGTAGTGATATTTCATTCTTTATTCCAAGAATTTCTTCTGACTAAACATTTTTTGAGTTTTTCTACATTCAAGCAAATGACGAAAAAATTGGCTCAAATGTTGAAAAACTCAAAAAATGTTTAGTCTGAAGAAATTCTTAGAATAAAGAATGAAATATCACTACTACTAAACCCTTTTATAAGTGTCTGATTTATCCATTTTCCACACATTTTTATCATCTTGTCAGATTCACCATAATCTATTATTTCAACATATATCTATATATTTTAATCAGGGTCTTATCATAAAGAAGTATACTTCTTTAAATTCCCCCCCCACAAAGCAATGTCTCTTCTTATGTTGTTGAAAATTCCCTTTTATTAACTTAGGTTGCTCTTTGTTAATCATTTTTAATTGGTGTTTATTGATTTCAGTTTACCACTAATATTCTTATTTTCTTTTGTTATTCATGCTCTCTTCACTTTTATCACTGTGTTTTGGTTGATACATATTTTGATTTTCTTTTTAGTTCATCCAGTTGTGGTTGTTTTCTCTTATAGATGGTTCTAAACCTGGGTGTCAAGGATTCTAGCAATAGTATTTTCTTTCCTCTCAGACTAACAACTGAATTGCATCTGTCTGCAGGAATCTTAAATTTAGAACTATTGACTGATATTAACTTAGCTTAGTTGAGTATGCATTTGCTCCGCCACCACCCTCCATTACAGGCAGGATGTGACACAAGGTTGATTTGTCAAGTGGAAGAAAACTGGTTTGAATCCTATTTTCTTTTTCCTAAATTGGTTGCCTTATCAAAGCTAAAAAACAAAAATAGCAGTCTGCCCTAGTATTTGCCCATAGCTGGCGGAAGAACAGATACATGCATGCCTTTCCAAAGGGCATTAGCACTAAGTGAAATGCAGACTACCTTGTTCAGGATTTGAACTCAGATCACCAATCCTATTTTTTTAATGACAATAACCATTATGCTAAGTGTACGTCCTGTTGAGTACAAAGCTAAAAGCACAATCTGTACAAGAAATGTTTTGCATCGATCTTCCATCTGAGGGAGGCCTACCTACCTACCTTGAAAATGTGCATTTGAATTTTAGATTTGAACTCTAATCACCAAAACTAGTTGGTGGGGAGTATACAATTTTTAAGTTCTTTAATCAGGTGTATCTATAGATGGAGTTATACAATCAGAAGAAATATGCATCTTAATAAGGCCAAAGAACATAGTCAAAATACCAGGATAAAAATAGCAAAGATAAGAATATTTGTTAAAATGATTAATGGAACATTGAATCATTTCAGAATTTCAAGTAAAAATACCACTTATCTGTCATTCTATAAAAATAGCATAATCAACTTGAAAATAAGAAATTTTTGTCTTTCTGTAACAGTATCTTCTATTCAGAATGGATTTACAATGTAAGTTGGGGTTTAATTTTGGTGTTTACTTTAATGACTTTTTACTGACAACACTGACTTGAAACTCAAAATCAACAAATTCTTCTAAATGTTGGAATAACATCATACACAATAAACTCTTCCTGATAAAACCCGCACTGGGGGAATAGAAACCAGCTTTCAGAAAGGAACAAGTCACTATATCCCAATTGTACATTGGTCACACAAGACTTAACATACTCTCTTATACTCGGACAAGAAGATCAAGCACAGTGTATAGTATGTTAAACATTTTCTCATAGATGTGGAGATTTAGCTCTCATGAGGCAACATCTTTTAATGCGAACATATGAAGTACTTTTCGAATATGGCAACATGGATGACATTTTGTCATTCTTGTGAGAAGTAGAATTATACCAAAGATTATGAAAATAATCATGATCAGTACCATACAAAGTAATTATTAGAACACAATTTTGAAGGATTTGGGCATATAGTTAAAACGAAATATCTAAAAAAGAACTTAAACAGTTATGTAAATATAAACGTATAATGTATGTGATTCCCTTACCTCCAGGCATAAAATAACCCCAAGTAGGTTGACATGCCATTAAGATCAATCAATTTAATGACTTCTGAGTTTTATTGTCTGGCAAAATTTAATATAGTAATTCTAATTCAATGTTGCAATAGATTTAACTAGATTGCAAATGATTGGCTCTGTTTTCATTTTTTTTTTCTTTCATTTCAAACAGTCTACCTATGAAACAAATATTTACATGTCAAAGTTTTACTACCTTCGTTACATTAGCATATATCATGTACTACATATAACAACTATTATGAAACGCTACCCTGTTAGCAGGGCTTAGAATACATTGATTGTATCCCCTACAGAAAAGTAAGCCCCTACACCATCAAAAGTTATGTCCTGTATATAACACTCAATCATAAAACCCTACCAACCAAAATTAAAATATTCAGTGCTTTTCAAAAACCAATTTTATTAATTACTTGCTTAAAGATTGCATTCAGCAGCTATTCAAATTGATGTCAAGTCACAATAGAATTTCTAGAATTTACTCGGCATTATTTAACATATACCAACCATCCAAGTTGGCTGGGCCTGTAGAATACTCCGACTGAATTTCTGCATAGGAGTAAGACCCCACTAACAAGTGTCTTGGATATGACACTAAACCATCTGATGGTGAGGCTCTAGTCCTGGAGCTCTGGGGAATTTAAGTTGTTGGCAACATTAGTCGAGGGTGACCCGAAGGCACCCTTTTCGATAGCTACTACACCGAGGTGTAGGGGAGGGCGCTACTCCATTCCCACGATTGCTCTACTTTACCCTTGATCCTCACCTTATAATGCTGAGTGCTAAACAAGGCGGCATCAAGTACCATTTTTTTTTTTTAGTCTTTGGTATGACTCAACCTGGAATTGAACCCTGATCTCCCGGACCATTGGCGAACACACTACTTATTAGCCCAATGGCCTGGTATTGGGGAATTTAAAGTACCCCTTTATTGCCATTACTCCCAATCCACTCTGACTCAGAGTGGAAATAACTTAATTTCACTGACCCAGCAGGAACTGGTACTTAAAATGTGACTTGATTGAAAGCTCTGTTTACAGAATTACTATTATAATTGCAATTAAATAAGTACTATTTTATTAGCATTAAATAGTTATCTCCCTTAAGAAATAATCGTTGAGGTAAGTGCAATTGTTGAGTTTACACTATGAAGTTGCAAATTGGATTGGAAATTGCTTTATTCTATAAGTTAGATCATTTTAAGTCCATCATGCTAACAAAAATCTCTCTACAATGTGCCGTTTTTGCTTTATCATTAACATACATGCAAAAATTAGGCATGCTTTGTATGATGATTATCATCATAGAAAATGGAACCATTACTTTGAGCCCAAATCCTTGGTGGATTTTGTGGTTCTCTTCATGCTAATATCCTTGGGAATGGTATGAATCCATCTCTTCCTACCATGACTAAATAGTAGGGTTGACTTGATTCTCTCACCTTGGTAAAGCAATCAGTATAGAAAGAAAACTCTGAATCCAAACCAGCTGTACTTCACTTAAAAATTGACCTTAATTTGTATCCTGTCTGTGATGGATGTTTTACGTAAATACATACGTACAAACAAACAAAAATCAGATTATTAAAATGTGAGTGAATTATTGAAATTTTCATGATATATTTTGGTAATATTTATTTGCTTTTGATTTCTTTGTTCAAACGTTGGGTGGAGATATTTTTGTCGGATCTTTGCACTGTTTGTTGACAATGAGGTAAGATGTTCGTATTTCCTTATGTAGGCAGTAACTTCCTTGAATCTTGATAAACAAACTCTTCAGTCAAAGTGAACAAGGTTAGTGATGACCACTGGTTCTTGAGATAGAAGATATAAGAATAAATTAGAAAAAGAAGCTAGATAAAAAAGAAGAAATATTGAGTGAATGTATAGACTTGTAGTAAATAACAGACATTTGAGTCATCCTGTTGTTTGGTGGCTGCTGTTTGTGAAAAGACACTTACTAGTGCAAGGACACTGAAACCAGACAGAACTGTCATTGGTGATGGTGTTACTTTTCCTTTTTCTCTCTTGTCTGATACTTGATACATTCTTTTTTTTATTGTGAAACTAAATGCTTTTTAGAGACTTTGCAAATTGCTGGCAACTTTCATTTAGGGAGGTAGAATATCTGAGGGGAGAAAATGAAATAAATAAATCTAGCAATAAATGTTCAATCCTCAATGGTTCCTAAGTCATTATAGCCAAGGAATGATTTGAAATGCAACGCTAGAGTTTAGACTTTGGTAATTAACCCTTGAAGCTTTTGTAATGTAATGGTTATTATTGTCTTAGGAAGTGGACTTGACTACATGAGTTCAAATCCTGAATGATACTGTTTGCTTTACACCTACTGCTAATACTTCGGGGGAAAGGTATGAATCTATTTTCCTTCCAGCTATGGATAAATAGTTGGGCAGACTGAGCTCTTTAACCTTGATATAGCAACTCGTTGAAAAAGAAAACTGAATTCAAGCCAGATATGGAGAGGGATTGGCTCCACTTAGCTATTCTTACTCAAGACCTGCTACGAGTAATGGTCACATGACCAAATCAGGTTACAGGATAAGTTTTTTTTTTTTTCTCCCTACTGCACAGCAACCAAGTATATTCTGTCTCATGCATGTATATTTGCGATAAAAAAATTGCATTAACTTGTTTTTGATGACGGGGTACTGTCTGGGATTCTTCACATTTCATTTTTACTGGCCAATAGAAAGAGGATGCAAGAACTAATTTGCATATGATTAGTGTTTGACATCACCAGTTTGAATGAAAATAGAAATTATTCGAATATGTTTTTAATCCTTAACAGTTAATGGTTGAATATGAATTGTTTTACAACTACTATTATACCCCTGGGCAAAAATATAAGACCACCCTCAAAAATGAAGAAAAAGATATTGTTTACAATTTTTAAATTATGAAAATCAGATATATAAAAGATAAGGCAGAAAGACAATCAAATTTAAAATATGAAGAAATTTCAATGCATTTTTTTATATGTATATTAGCATTTATACTTAATTTTAAAATCTTGTTTTGATATAATATAAGACCAATGAGCAGAACTATAGAATATAAAGGCAATTTTTTTTTTAAATTTAATATTTTGTAGATTTGCTATTATCTGTGATAACCATAAAAATTTGGCTAGGTATACTATCAACTAGGTTCTGAAGTTGAACTGAAGGTATTTTTTGCCATGTATCTAAGATTGCGTTTTTGAGTTCAGAAATTGCTGAGTTCTGTTGATCTCCTTCATAAACTTTTGCAACTATCAATCCCCGCAAATTTTCTCTAGAATTGAGGTCTGGAGAGCATGCTGGGTGGTCAGGAAGTCTTATTTTTTGTTCAAGCCAGTACTTCTTTGTTATTGATGCATTGTGGATAGCAGCATTATCTTGCTAAAAGATCCATTCTTCACGTAGATGACACCCTTCTTGTGCAAGAGATAAATTTAGCATCTTCACATAATCTGCTGCTTTTTGTCAACCACTGACAAAATCGTAATTTAAGTTTTCCTGAACTGAAGACCACCCCCCCAGATCATAAGAGATTCTCCTCCACTATGCCTTATTGAGTAATTTCCTTCTGGAAAAATTTTTGCATGCCAGTACTTCTGAAAGCCATCTGTCTAAATTGAATTTCTTTTTGTCCAAGAAAACAACTTTCCACCATTCTTTTGCACTTGTGGTTTGATATTGAACAGCATTTCCAGTCATAGTTAACCTTGAACAATGAATTCTTTTCTTATACTGAATTTTTTCCTTGTTTAAATGCCTTTTAATTGTTCTAGTACTGCAAGGAGCGTCCATTAGAGATTTCAATATTTTTGATGTTGACAAAGTTTTCTTTTTTACTTTGCAAACAATTCTTCTCTTGAATTGTGGTTATAATTTTTCTAACCTACATGTCGGTTTTCTTGTTCTATACTATTTGGACTTTTCAAGTAATTGCAGATAACGGTTTTACTGTGTCCTAAGGCCTTCAAAATTTCTCTGATATTTTCCAACTCTCTTCAGAACTGTAATCTCGCCTTTCTCAAATTCAGATAATTTAGTTCCTTTAGCCATTTTTGTTTTTAGCATTTTAACTATTACAGTTTTAATGCCTTTTATATTACGTAGACTATATGTAATAGATTTTTCAATTTAATTCTTTTTTTTCTTTAGTTTTTATTATGGTCTTATATCTCTATCAAAAATGAATTTTAAAATGTAGCATAAATGCTAATATACATAAAAAAATGAATTGAAATTTCTTATTTTAAATTTAACTGTCTCTTAGCCTTAATAGTCTCTTATATTTCATAAATCTGATTTTCATGATATAAAAATTATAAATATCTTTTTCTTCATTTTTGAGTGTGGTCTTATATTTTTGTCTAGGGGTGTATCTGTTTAACAGAACATTTTGAAATTAAAACACATTTTTTAAAAATAAATTTGAATCACAATACTAGACTAAACTTTGCTGTGGGCTGGATCTAGCCTGTGGTTCATGTCTGAAACCCCTGGTATAAGTCCTCAAAACTGATTTTTATTGCAAAGACAAAGTAATTTGGGTTCTTAAAAAAACTTGAATTTCTTTTTTAATTGAAAATTTAATGTGGTGCCAGTATGTCTATCAAACTCCTGGGGTCAAAAAGTATGTGTGTGTGTCATATTTCAACTCAATCCATCTAATAGTTTTGCTGTCAAGAAAGACACACTCATGCACATAGTTAAAATAAAATGTTAATGCTGATTAGATCTGTTTAAGAGAAAACCTAGAATTAACTACACTGTCAGAACATAACATTGCAACACCCAAAGATCAAACATGAAAAAACGTATTGCTGAATTACAATAAATGGTTATATATAATGATCAATAATTGAAGCATCCTTAGTGTAGTGGTTATCACTGTAGGAAATGAAATTGTCAACCCAAGTTCAAACCTGGATAAGGCTTTTTTTTCTTTTTTTTTTTTTTTGTTCTAATGGCCTTAGGAAAGGTATGAATTCTCCTGTTCTCTTTCCAGCTATTGGTAAATTGTAGGGAAGACTGTGTTCTTTAGCCTTGTTAAGACAACCAATCTAAGAAAATGAAAATTAAAAAATTAAGACTAAAGACTTTTTTTAAAAATTTTCATGCTATTATTTTCTGGTGTGAATTTAAATTTTTTTTTTTTTTTTAATAATACTTTTCAATTTATTTTTGTGATTATCTTTTTTTTTTTTTTTTTCTCAACTAAAAGTATTTTACCTGTTTGTTTTTTTTCTTTTTTTCCTTTTTTCTAAACTTCAGCACCTTATCGGCTTCAAAAATATTACATGAAAAGTAAGATTCTTTCCCCCTCACCATTTGTCAAGTAACCAAATTTGTTGAAGAATGCTATTTCTTAATGTTTAGATTAACATTTTTATCATTATTTCCATTGTATTTTCACAATTGTCTGATTTCATTGTAGCTGTGTTAAAAGTGCAATAAGGCCCATTTACCAAAACTTTTCTCGTTCCCCAATGATACCTGCATTAAAAAAAAGTTTGGCTTTGGGTTACCCTTACTGCACTTTTAACCTACACTAAAAGATTTGATGTAAATGTTAATCTAAACAAAAACTGTTGGCAAGCTTCTGTGTATTTTTATTTGTTTTCGTTTCTGTTTTTGTCGACTTTTTATGTGAAATTAAAAATAAAAAGAAGAAACCTAAACACAAATCAGATGAAATCTACATTTTCTTTCTCTGCTCTTTTTATATCAGAAAAAATAACTTTGTTACTAACTCTTTTATCTTTTTAGTGCAGAGAATTATCAACCTGTGTAAATAGTTTTAAAATGGGGAGAGGGGGGGAACTAATCATAAAATCAAACTTCTTGTTATTTCTACTTTCCATTGTTACAAATACTAGGGTGAACCAAAAGTTTTACTATATTTATGGTAATGACAGTCACCATTCAGTAGCTCTGGATGCTTTTGCTGAGGTGACAAATTGCACTGGACTGTGAGATGTCCATCTCGCCTGATACTCACTAAGTCCTACTTACCTGATTTACCTGTATGGCTTAGCATGCAAAGCCTTTTAATCCAGTTTTAGATCTACCTGACTTTACCTGATGATCAAGGTTCTTGCAACCTGAACCAAATTTTTTTTTTTTAACTATCTTGTTACTGTACTGTAATCAACTGCGCCTTCACCATTTACACAAAGATTGTTTTTGGTTGCTTCCACGGCATTATGACACAATTTGAACTTGTAAAATAGAACTTCCTGAATTAGACTATGTCACATTCACCTGTACAGCTTTTAAATCACTCGCAGGGTGAAGCAATGCACAATGTGTTAGTACACCAACTATTATAATACTACTGTGGGTACCTTCTATGACTTGAAAGGCTTCAATTGTGTGATGTACATGCCACAAATTAGCATACAATACCAAAATATTGCAAGACTTTTGACTCACCCTAGTAAACACAAATCAGACCAAATCTACATTTTTTCCCTCTGCTCTATTTATATCAGAAACAATAACTTTGTCACAAACTTGCTTTTTCCTTTTTCGTCAACATGTGTAAATCGAGCTTTAAAATGGGGAGAAAAAAATGCTAATCATAAAAAAAATTTAATTTCTTGTTGTTTCTATTTTCCATTGTTAAAACTAAAATGGGAATTTTTTTTCTTTTGATATTAAATAAAAAAAGAAAAATGTATGAGGCTTTGTGTATGCATATGTGCTTTGTTCATGCTTTTTTTTCTCTGTGTATGACATTGCATGGATGTATTTCTTGATGTGTATTCTTAATGCATATTATTCTTAATGCATATTTATGTAACATTTCTCCACATTTGTGTGTCTGTGTGTGCATGTTTATTGATAATCGAGTATTATGAGAAACGATTCCATTGAAACCCCAACTCTTGAATATTCATGACAAGTGACTTGAAGTCATTTTTCTTATTTCTCAGTGTTTCACAAGAATATCATCGTTGAATTTTGATATTTTTGTCTTGGTTAACATTTCCAGAAAAACTGATTGACAGTATTTTTATTCTTTTGTCTGTCATCTGTCAGTCATCATTAACTCAATTAGAAGATTTCTTGTTTGCTTTCAAGCTGAGAATTTTCTTGTACTTCATTTTCTCCTGGGAATTTTTTCACCTGGTTGGCTACCTTGCAATTTCTAATCAAGTCAGTTCAACAACTGACCTGTCTTAGATATGATACAGAAGAAAAAAAATGAACAAAAAAAAAAACTGATGGACTTTACAGTATTAACAAAATAATCTTTTTTTTTTTTTTTTTTTTTTTTTTTTCACATTTCTTTGACATGCTTGTCTTTTTCCATCTTCTTTTCTTTTTATCATCTCCCTCTCTCTTTCCTTTTCTTTTTTCATTCATTGTTCCCTCTCTTTCTCCTGCTCATATCTTATCCTTTTCTCTCAGCCATATTCTATAATCCCCTTCTCTCACCCATATTTCATAATTCCCTTTCCTTCGCCCATATTTCATAATTCCCTTTCTCTCGCCCATATTTCATAATTCCCTTTCTCTCGCCCATATTTCATAATTTCTTTTCTCTCGCCCATATTTCATAATTTCTTTTCTCTCGCCCATATTTCATAATTTCTTTTCTCTCGCCCATATTTCATAATTTCTTTTCTCTCGCCCATATTTCATAATCCCCTTCTCTCGCCCATATTTCATAATCCCCTTCTCTCGCCCATATTTTATATTGTCTTCCTCTCATGTTTTATAATCTCTTCCTCTAGCTCTATAATCCTCTCCTCTCACCCATATTTTATAATCCCCCGCTTTCTTATATCTTATAATCCCTTTTCTATCGTTCTCATTTTATAATCCCTTTCTTTCACTCATTGTTCACTTACCCTTTTTCATTCATGTTTTTTTAATTACCCACTCTTAGGCCTGTTTTCTTAATCACTCTCGCATATTTTATTGATTGCTTTCTCTCACTCATATTTTTTAATCACCTTTTATCACTTATATTTTTTTTAAATCACCTTCTCTAACTCTTATTTCTAGTAAACTTTTCATTTTTTTGTCACTCATATTTTTCACTGACCATTTCCTTCCTTCTTTTTGTGTATAATAAACACTTTTTAAGCTTGAAAATTCGGAGGGGGGGCATCTCTTGTGTATAATACGCACTGATTCTTTTTTTTTTTTTTTTTTTTTTTTTTTTTTTTTTGAATTGGTACTAGCTAAATTTAACATTTGTTGAATTTGTTTTATCCAGTTTGTATTGACTAAAATTAAGAATCTATGTAGTTTAAATTATGTTTTAAAACAAAATTTACTCAGTATTTCAAGTAGATGGATGCACATGTTTACACAAAAAGTGTAAAAGGCATGCAGCAAAAATAAGTTCATCTTAGAAGAAACAAAATTAGGAACAAACACAGATTCCAATCACTAGAGGCGGTTTCTCTGTAGTGGCATGAAACAGAAAGAGGATATTTTTGTCATGAAGTCTATCTTAGATACTGACAGCTGTGAAGAATAAAATATGCATATCGATGTGAATAACTTTTGTTTAAAACAAATACAGTCTTTGTTTAATGTTTTAAACTTTTTGTTGTATATTATCTTGGATTATAGATAGAACATATTTTTGGTCATGCCTCTTTGAATTGGGTGGCAAATGGGGTAAGAAAATATTTTGTACGTGGGTATAATATGTACTCCTAACTTTTAGGCTTAAAATTTTAGGGAAAAATGTGTATTATACATGTAATGCAAGCAAACACTACAAATAGCCGCATGGAAAAACTCTGTCAACACCGCAGTAGGAGGGGTAGGATTACTTATAGGACCTAGAGCACTAAAAACGCTTAATAGCGTTGAGAAAATACAACCTAGAATGATGGCAGCTACATTTAACGGAAACTCCAGAGCAACAATCATCTCATGCTACAGCCCCACCAATGTTAGTGAAGAAAATGAACTAGTCACCTTCTACGATGAGTTATCCTCATTAGTGCGTAGCATCCCGAAACACAACATGTTAGTCATTGGCGGAGACATGAATGCCCAAATCGGGAAAAACGGAAACAACAAATACAGCCTCCACAACACGTCAAATAGGAATGGGCAACATCTAACAGATTTCATGATAGAAAATAGATTAGCATGCCTCAATACAAACTACCAAAAAAGAGAGGGCAAACTATGGACATACACGTACGCAAACAATGCTAAAGCTCAGATAGACTACGTCCTTATAAACAAGAAATGGAAAAATAGTGCATTGAATTGCGAGGCATACTCCTCTTTTGAGGGTGTGTCCACCGATCACCGAATAGTCACGGCGAAAATACGGCTAAGCCTACGAAAAAACGCTAAACGAACAGCGACCATCAAACACTATGACTGGGCCCTATTAAACAACAAAGATATAAGAGATAAATACGTATTAGAATTAAAAAACAGATTCGAAACACTACAAGAAAAGACGGAAAAAAGTACACCAAATGACGAATATGAAAATTTCATCAATGCACACCTCGAGGCAGCAGCAAAATACATTCCAACAAAAATTAAAACTAAATATAGAGTCCCATGGGAAACTTTAGCGGTGAGAGAAAAACGTGCACTAGTGAAAACAGCCTCCAAAAACTATCGAAAAAACCCAACAAACACAAATGCCTTAAAACTAAAAACGGCACAATATCAATTAGCAGGCATATATATAAAGGAACAGACAGAATACATTCAAAATCAGATAGATAAGATTATAGACTCGGTGGAAGATAGACAATCTATAATAGCCTGGCAAACAATAAACGAAGTGAGCAGAAGAAAGAACACAGCCAAAGCAAAACTTAAAGCAGCAAACCAACAAGAAAGAATAAAACTGTGGAAACAGCACTTCGAAAACTTACTTGGAAACCCACCAAAAATAACACATGAACCAATCACCAGAATAATTAGCAAACAATTAGACATTAAACTAGGACCGTTCACACAAGAAGAACTCGACTCGGTTCTCAGAAAAATTAAAAATAGGAAAGCTGCAGGGCTGGACGAAATTCACCCGGAAGTATGGAAGACCAGACAATTCGACGACATACTGCTCCGACACTGCAACGCAGTATACAATCAAAATCCGATAGATAGATGGATGAAGGGATGCATACTCCCCTTCCCTAAAAAGGGGGACCTCGGATTAGCCAAAAACTACCAAGGCATAACACTTACATCCATAGCAGCCAAAATCTACAATGCCCTACTACGAAACCGAATAAAACCCAAAATCGACAACATACTTAGAAAAAACCAAAATGGCTTCCAAAGAAATAGATCCACGACCTCACAAATATTAACCATCCGCAGAATCCTTGAAGGTGTACGGGCAAAGAACCTACAAGCGACATTAATATTTGTCGACTTTACCAAGGCTTTCGACTCCATTCACAGAGGAAAGATGGAACAAATACTACTAGCGTACGGCATACCTAAAGAAACCGTAGCGGCAATAACGATTCTCTATAGAAACACTAAAGTAAAAGTACGATCACCGGATTGAGACACAGAATACTTTGACATTGTAGCAGGAGTACTACAAGGGGACACGCTGGCCCCGAACCTCTTTATCATTTGTCTAGACTACGTACTTAGAACATCGATTGACAAAATCAAAGAGAATGGCTTCGAACTGACGAAGAAAAGAAGGAGAAGGTACCCCGCAACAACAATTACCGATGCCGACTACGCCAATGACATAGCGATACTGGCAAATACACCTGACCAAGCCGAAACACTTCTGCATAGTTTGGAACGAGCAGCAGCAAGCATAGGCCTCTATGTTAATGCACACAAAACAGAATATATGTGCTATAACCAAACGGGGGACATCTCCACTCTAGAAGGAACCCCACTTAAACTAGTAGACAAATTCACGTACCTAGGAAGCAGCGTCGAATCAACCGAAAAGGACATCGAAATGAGGTTAACGAAAGCATGGACAGCTATCAATAGGCTATCGATTATATGGAAATCAGACCTAACCGATAAAATGAAACGCAGTTTCTTCCAGGCAGCGGTCACATCGATACTGCTATATGGATGCACTACATGGACGCTAACAAAACGGCTGGAGAAGAAGCTAGATGGCAATTACACAAGAATGCTGCGTGCAATCCTGAACAAGTCCTGGCGGCAACACCCCACAAGACACCAACTGTACGGCCACCTGCCCCCTATCACGAAAACTATTCAAGTTAGACGAACCAGACATGCAGGACACTGCTGGAGAAGCAGAGATGAACTCATAAGAGATGTACTCTTATGGATCCCCACACATGGCCGCGCAAAAGCAGGACGACCAGCTCGAACGTACATTCAGCAGCTATGTGAGGATACAGGGTGTTGTCCTGAAGACCTACATAGGGCAATGAACGATAGGGAGGAGTGGCGAGAGAGGGTCAGGGATATCCGTGCTGCCAGCATGATATGATGATGATGATGAATTATTAGGAGGTTCTTGTGTTGTAATGATTATCTTCATAGACCATAGACATGGTAAACAGAGTTCAAATCCTGGATGAGATTGTTTGTATTTCACATAGTGGTAATACCCTTGAGAATGGTATGAATCCAATTATTCTCATCTTCAGTTATGGATGAATAGTAGGACAGACTGAGGTTTTTAACCGTATTATAGCAATCAGTTCAGGAGAAGGAAAACTCTGAATTCAAACCTATTGAAATTCAATTAAAAATTGACTTTGTGTTGCATTGCGCTTATGACATAGGAGTTAGTAAATGCATACATGGGTAATTATGATACTTGTAAATATATTAGGTTGTTTTGAAAATAATGGATCATTTTATTATCCTGCTTGATATAAGAATGTCTCTTATTTTTGTTGAAACCTAACAAATGGTTACTGAATGAAAAATAACCAAAATGGAGGTTGTAAATGAAATGAAAATCTTTATAACATTAACAAAATGCAATAAAACAGCATAAAGAAGGTACCCACTGCTTGTGGTGATTTCTTGGTCAGCAAAAATCATCCACCTCACAATAGTGTCCAACGAATTTATGAGGAATCAAACATACCCATTAATGTTCACCAGAAGGGCATATAACATTTTTCTAAATCGCGTAAGAACTGAGTGAATGATTTAGAGCTTTAGTCCTCTGTGTTGGTGTTTTTCTTTTTTTTTGTTTTTTTTTTTGTTTTTTTGCTTTATTAAGCAAAAATAAATAAAAACTAATTGCAAGTTCGAAAAGTCTGATTGAATATTTGCCATAGAACAGTGATTAACAAGTTCATCTAGCTGTGCATTTACCTATAGAATTAGTCCTGTCTTCATTTAATTCTTAGAACCCTGAGCCAGCAACACTCAGTCTAGCACTTCTGGCTGAAAAATAACAGAAAATGTAGAAAGCTGTAATCATTATATCAGCAATAGCAATGTAGAAATAAGGATTACCTGCCAGAGTTCAAGCAGCCTGGATATACAAATTTCTATATAGAGGCACCAATACCAGCCACTCAGGTTCTAAATGTTAAAGTACATGTTAAATATTCCGGTTTTCTTTTCACAATTTCCCTAATACAATTACAGTTTAACAACGTTAAAATATGTAATTAACAGCATTATAATTCCTGGCTGCTAAGCATGTAGAAATTCATATATTAATCAATTGTACCATTCTCCTATTGTCTTTTCTGTTTTCTTTCAGCAGTAGCAGACCAACATCCATTGATGGTTCTGGCTTGCCTAATGGTCGACAGCTTCCTTCCCCACCAGGAAAACTAAATATTAATCCTCTACCTGACGTGGCAATGGTTGATCACCCATCGAATGGATATTTAACAAACAGTCGGATCAGCTGTCACGGGCCGTGTCAAGAAGATGAGGAAGAAGAAGACGATGATCCATATGATCATCTTGGTCAGCCCAACCCCCCAGGCACAAATGATGATGATGATGACGATGAAGATGATGCTTACGACCATGTAGGAAAAGCAACCAATATTGTTAAAAAGAGCGGCTGCATCACGATCACGCAGGCAGACTTCAATAATTATGGCAGTGAGCAACTTTATGCCTCTGTCGATGGTGAAGAGGACAATACATACGCCTCGCTCAAAGTGTCAGGAAAGAAGCGTGCACCTATTTCCTCGGTCGTTTCACCATCCGAAAGCAACACGTTCAGAGATGTCTCATACAGCATCGTACCTGGGGAGGATTTGGATGACCCTTACTCAAAGATATCTGGCGAGAGTGCAAGCACTAAACCAGACGTGGAAGACCCTTATGCCAGTGTTGACACCAGTCGGAACGGCGGCGGAGGGGGAGCAAGCACTGCCAGCATTTTGGTCCCTGAACCCACTTCCCCCTTGTGTGCATCACCGGTTGACGGACAGCCTCGTATCATTGAGGATGATTATGCCATTGTAAACAAGCCCCGTAGAAGCACCAGCCCTGTCAGTCTCCCTGTCATAGAACCAATGGAAAGTCCCGATCTTCAAATACCCCCACCCGAGCCCCCACGGGCTTACATTGATGAAGATATTGAAAGTAATAATTCTTCTCCTGAAGAAAATCTTGAGGGAGCTGTCGGGGGAGGTCTACCAGTTGAGGCTGTGTTACAACCTGGTAAGTACTTGTCTATATTTTTATATTTTTAGTAAAACTGTAGAAAATAGATATTTTTATTGTAATGAATGTCATTATTGTGTATCAGGAAGTATTTCATGAAACCACCAGAATATATATGTATGTGTGTGTTTAAGCAGCAGATTTTCTTGTAGACATATTTTATTTAAAAAGACGGACAAGAATTTAATGTTTAGTTTTGTATTCAGCTTTTCATGTTGGCAAACAAGACGTTACAACTGTAGTTGTCAGCAGTTTAAAAACTGTCCAAAATCTCTCTCTTCAAGCGTGCGTCTATGTATGTGTGTGGTCATATATACATACATATACATACGTGTGTGTGTGTGTATATATATATATATATATATATATATATATATATATATATATATATATATATATATATAATTAATTATAAGTAACTACACCTCTGCCAATTATTTTATAAAAAGTTAATTTTCTTAAAAACCAAAGATTCAAGAAGTTTATTATTCCTCTTGAAACATTTATACAATCATAACTGATATTATTCATTTGGTATTATTTATTACTACATGGACTCTAACAAAACGGCTGGAGAAGAAGCTAGATGGCAATTACACAAGAATGCTGCAAGCAATCTTGAACAAGTCCTGGCGGCAACACCCCACAAGACACCAACTGTACGGCCACCTGCCTCCTATCAGGAAAACTATTCAAGTTAGACGAACCAGACATGTGGGACACTGCTGGAGAAGCAAGGACGAACTCATAAGCGATGTACCCTTATGGACCCCCACACATGGCCGTGCAAAAGCAGGACAACCAGCACGAACATACATTCAGCAACTATGTGAGGATACAGGATGTTGTCCAGAAGACCTGCCTGAGGCGATGAACGATAGGGAAAAGTGGCGAGAGAGGGTCAGGGATATCCGTGCTTCCAGCACGACATGATGATGATGATGATTATTTATTACTAATCTCTTCAGCACTGACTCTCTCTCTCTCTCTCTCTCCAAAAATAAAGCAGCTCCTGTTGCTAAAAATAAAATTGCATAGATATGTATTGAGGCTTTACTGTATATCCATACCTTTACTTACTTAGAATAGTTATTGATACATAAATTATGTTCAGTTATATATTTTCTGTTATATTTTTTAAGCATCTGTTGTTTTTTGTTTTGTATTTTAAGTTTACTCTCACCTTCACCTTCTTAGCTACTCAGATTAAAAAAAACACTGATGATTATATATGTAATTACTTGTCTTATAATATTAAGTGTAGTGTGGATTTCATCATGCAAGATTTAGTGATATTTTATTATTTTTTTGTGTATTTTTTGTTTTTTTAAATCTTACTATTGAGCTGTCATAAATAGTTTCTGTTGTAGTAAAATATAATTTTATCATGAATAATTTAACAAATCAATTTCACTCAATAGTTCATTCAACATTATTTTGAATCACCTCTTGTCATTTATCAGGTAGCGTGTTGATTCATCTTGAGTAAAATTCAGCTGGTTTTGTTGCCCGGTCGGCTGGGGCTGTAGAATACACTGACTGCATCTCTGCAGAGGGGTAAGACTCCCCCAACGAGTGTCCTGCATATGACACTAAACAATCTGATGTTAAAGTTTCATTAATGCTGGAACTTTGGGGAATGCGGTGTACCCCTTTATTGCCATCATTCTCAGGTCCACCCTGGCCCAGATTGGTAGCACCTAATAGGGTCTTATCTATGGGTCAAATAGAACTAAACTGTGTACTTATACTAAACTGAATTGTTTGAAATAGAACTTTATATATATATATATATATATATATATATATGAATTTGGCATTAAATAACCTACAATGGTTGATATGCCATAAAATCAAACCAATTCAGCTGGTTTCGAGTTAAAAATGTTTTCCGCAAATGTTTTCATTTGATCTTGAAAATTTTTCATTCAGAAAATTTAGTACAGAACAAAAAAAAAATAAATAGAAATCACTTGGTGCACAAAAGTAACAACTAAACAAAAAATTTAAATATGAATGTACAATGAAATTGATTTCCTAACCTGTAAGCATAAAATGATCATAGATGGGTTTGACATACTGTTAAAATCAATCAATCTTCTAGTATTTCCATCAATATCAAACAAGTTAAGAAATATTAAGGTCACTTTATTTTCATTATGGTATCAGTTGATGACTATTATCAATAATCTTAATGGATTTTTAGCAAAGAGAACTTTTGATTACTTCAAAAAATCTGTTAGGATTGAATGTACAATACGAAAAAAATAGTTATATATAAATTCTTTTGTCTTCTTGGCCACTGATTTTTTTAGGTCTTGAAGAATTCTTGCTATAAATCAAGATTAGGATGTTAATCTAAAAGAATCATTGTTCAATCAAAACTGTCTTGAAATAAACTGTTTTATCATCATAGCCACTTGTCTACTTCATTGATTAACATCTGTTCAAGGAGAGAGAAAAAAAAATCTCCTTTTTGTAGAATAATTATAAACCTGAATGAAACTACTTGCATTGACTTCATATTAATGCCCTTAAGAAAGACTTGAATCTACCTATCCCTGTTCTCTATTGCATTCACAGATATTTTTTTATTCTTATTAAGGTTTCTGTTTTTGTATGCTACAATGGTTGATGGCAGAGAAGGGCTTTGTCAAGTCGGAGATTCTTACCATCTGCTGCTACAATACTGTGTCCATGTGTAGAGGTTCATAGGAGAATGCCACTTAGGAGTTTGTCATTATTGCTCTAGCAGTCCCCTGCATGTCTTGTTCATCTTAGTTAACATGATGCTTGAAGTGAGGCATATCACAAACCTTGCTGCCCTATCAATAAAACTTAGAATATGCTGACAGTATATGCTGCAGAGGAAGTAACCTCCTCTCCTCCAAAGCAGCATCCTAGGTATAACGCTAATCTGCATCTGATGGTAAGGTTCTAGTTTTGGAAATCTGAGGAGTGTGGGATACCCCTTTTTTTTTTTCCATTACTCTCTGGTCAACTCTAGCCTTGAGTAGTAGTACCTGTTAGGGTTCCATCTTTGGGTCAAATAGATCTGTTTAAAAATTAATAATCTTCAAAAGGAATACTTGATACCATGTTACTGTGTAAATAGTTTGTATTAAGAGTAGTTACTTGATAGTTTATTAAGCATCATTTTTGTTGTTAATTACTTTGAACCATCTCTGTGCAAACAGATGGCAATTATTAAATAGAAATAATTATTTGAAACCATGTAATTATTAGTATCAGATAGGAATACTTGAAACCATACAACTGTGTGCAGATTATTTGTATTAGATAAGAATACTTGATAGAATTTAACTATATACAAAGAACTTTGAAGAAACAACTGTACAAAAAAGTAAATACAAAATACTCAATGAATGAATTTCCTTAACCTCTAGACATAAAATAACCCTAGTTTGACTGACATGCTATTAAAATCCATCTATCATTCAATCAACAAACCTTTTGCTCTCTCAGCAGCTAATAAAGACAGAAATTCAGCATAACAACTAAAATAATCTTTTGTTTATAGAACCAACCAACTAACCAATCAATTTTTAATTTCTCTCACTGATTTTTGTTTACATCAGTGAAAATTAAGCTCTCAATTGTTATTCCTATTTGGATCTGTTTTCAGTTTAATCATTCAGATAATAAATTTAGAGATTAAAGTACCAAATGAAATGCTATTAATCTTTCAATTGACTGACATTATAACATTATAAAAGCTAACTGAATGTTTTGTATAAGGAAAGAGATTTTAGCTTTGAGATGATTTCTCTGTCAAGTATAACTATTGAAAAGAATTGGATACTCAAATAATTCCTTTATCATATTGGTGGTCACAATAACTGTAGATAAACATTCTAAATAGTATGAGAAATGTTAATCAGGAAGTGTAGAAATGAAGAAGTGGAAGCAATGAATGGGAAGGAACTGAATGAGAAATATTCATGACACTTTTTTCCCATTAAAATGAAAATAGAAAAACATCCATTGAATCAAGTACTCTTCAGTATTTGTTAAATATCTAAATTCTCTTTTAAGAACTGTTTTAAGAAAAATTTATGCTCATTTAGAAATAATGAATAGCCTCATTTTGAAGTTTTACTGACAATATCATCATCATCATCATCTGCAAACAGCATGGATTCCCTTGACTTACTCTCACTATCCATCTTTATTAGCAAGTCCTCTCAATGGCATTGGGTGTCCACCAAAAGCTGATTAATGTTACTTTTTGCTGATTGGCTAAGACCAACACTGGTGTGTCCATGTGTAGAAGTCTGCTGGAGAATGTCACTTATGAGTTTGCCCTTGTTTCTCCAGCTGTGCCCAGCATGACTTGTTTATCTTACTTGGATGGCTTGTGAGATGGGCGGTAAGTGGCCGTACAGCTGCTGTTTTGTAGAGTGATACTTCCAGAATATGTTCAAGACAGTTCACAGTATCCTTGTGTAGTTCCCATCTAGCATTTCTTCCACGTGTTTCATTTAAGTCCAAGTGGTGCAACCATACAATAGTACTGACATGGCTACCACTTGGAAGAATTCTCATTTTTTTATCAGAGATCAGATTTCTATATGGCCGATGACCTGTGAATAACAGTTCATGCTTTACTTATGTATGTGTTGACATCACTTTCAGTAGATGAGATATTGCTACCATGGTACACAAACTGGTCTACTCATTTTTAAAGCTTGTCATTTAATAAGGAGATGTCACTATCCTGATTAAAATACACGAACTTTGTTTTATCTGAGTTCATATAGAGACCAGTGCCTCTTACTGTCTGCACCAGAAGCTAAACCTTCTAAAAATAATGAATCTCTCTATTAAGTTTTACTTGACAATTTAGTACTTGATTATTATTAAACAATTATTTTATTTCATCTTAATTTTTTAGTTGCTTTTTACAATAATTCATTTGGGCCATCAATTTAGAAGATAGCATTGCCATCCAGTGATATTTGACCTTAAGCACAATTTTCTTTGGAGAAGCCTGGTTAAACACACCAGCTGCTCTAAACAACTGAATTGTGAGATCTCTTTTGTTGACAGAGGACTAAATCTAATCTTTTAAACTCTTCCTCTACTCTTCTTAATTTTTCTAGGTGTCGTATTTGTTTTTATTTATTTTTTACTATAGTAATATCCATAGGATCTTTTATTTAACTTTTTTAGATAACCCTTTGTTAGTCATTAACTTAAATTATCATTTTCTTTCATTTTGATCTTATGTCATCCATTAAAGGGATGTGATAATTTAATAAAAGATACACCACTACCTCTGCCAACAGTTTTGGTTTCTTTGTTTAATGGCATATCAACTATTGTGGGTTATTTAATGCTAAAGTCATCCTTGTAGAAGAACAGTGGTGATAGTTGTTCACCCATAGCTTGGAGAATAAGGAATTTCTATACATTTCCCAAGAGTATTAGTCTGAAAGGGAACATAATAGCATGACTGAAGTTTGAACTAACTTACTTTCAGTCAACAGTCTAGCACTTTAACCATTATGCTATAGGGACTTCCCCTGCTAACTGTGGAAAGACAGATCATAATAGAAATCTTAAATGAATAAATATGTACAAGAAACTCTTATGGATTTATACAGGTTATAATTATTTTTTAGTTTCCTTTTTGCAACTCACTCTATTCATCAATTTGCTAAAACTAAAAGATGGCACGGATCAGAGTGCATTGCCTTTTTTTATATATATATATATATATATATATATATATATATATATCTGCTTTTCTTGCCACATGAAACTACTATGAAATGTTTCTTTGACAACCATGCTTATTTAAATGAAATTTTTAATTAGTTTATCTAATTCATATTCTGTAAAGCTTAATGTGATTATTACTTATTATTATAATAATAATAATAATAATAATAGGATCCATTGAAAATATCCAAAATAATCATTTTTGATAGGGTAGAAAATTAATTAATTTAGACCAATGGTGAAATAATTTCAAATGTATGAAATGCGTTTTTATTTTTAGCTTCATCATTTGTCCACAACAGTAATTTTTATATGTTCATACAATATTATACAAGATATATATACTTGGACCAAACTCACATTACTTCAAACAACTAATTTTCATGTTGTTTTTTCTTGTTGTTGTTGTTTGTTTGTTTTATTTGCTTTTAGGGGTTTTGTTTAAGTAACTGAGTGAATTGTGATTGGTATTTTCTTTTTATTTACTGTGTTTCAGTTTAAAAAGATATATAAATTCATTGTTATTCAAAACAATTTATATGCAAATTTTAGTTTTTGAATTCAAATACTGAACAATGTGTGTTCCAGGTATGATAGTAAATTGTATCTAATGGCGAGGTTTGGAGTGTATGGAGTACCCCTTCATTGCCATTTAAGTCCACTTTAATCTGGAGTAGTTGTACTTGGGTGTTTGAAAATTATTTGTATTTGATAGGAATACTTGTTAGCATATAATTCTGTGCTAATTAGTTGTATTAAGAATTGATTTAATTGAAGTTGTAATTGTTTACTAAAAACTGTGATTTACTTAAAACCATATAACTGTTTGCAGACATGACTATTATTTATAGAAATAGTTACTTTAAACCATATGCTTGTGTATGAATTATTATCATTTGATAGGAATATTTGAAACTGTACAGCTGTGTTCAAATTAGTTGTATTAGATAAGAATACTTGATATCACATGACTGTGCCAAAAAGAAGCAACTGCACAAAAATATGAATATACAATGTATTTCACTAATCTTGTGATATAAGATAACCCTCTGTTGGTTGAAATGCCATTAGAGAAAGAGTGAACTTCCAATACATACGCCCAAGTATAAAAATTCTGCTTTTCAGACTTGGTCGAATTAGATTTTACACCATAGATTCACATTTTTCTTTTGAAATCTTTTTAATTAGCCTTTAATGAAGTTAGTCTTAAGTTAAGCAAAATTATGACGCCAATAAGTTTTCAGCTGAGGAAATGATGATACCTGTGTCTAACCAGATTAAGAAAGTACCGAGTCAGTTTTATTGATATTTATTAAGCTTATGAGTAAATGGAGAAAAGTACATGAATAGAAAGATAACTGTGTGCCAAATTTTCTAGTGACAATGCTTGCTTGGTGTGAAAATCCGCATTCAAAATTTAAAGACGCAATTTCATTGGCCACTAACAAGTCACAGGCAATTAAATATTTCCTAGAAATGTTCATCTGTGAGATTACAATCTGATTTCATTATAAGTATCAAATGTTGCATTTCCTTACAAACTCCCTGGAGAGTGCATCATACCACAAATGCAACTGTGATTTCTGTAGCAAATGGGTAAAGTTGCAACCCACCACACACACACACACACACACACTTTCTTTTCTTTTTTGCTATTTACACAATGAGTAGGTAGGAGTGGATCTATGCTTTTCTCAAGAACAGTTTCCATTTCTGGTTTTGCATCTTGAGTTATCATTATCCTAGACTGGTTGCCTATCAAGTTTAGAGAACTAGGTCTTGATGCTTTGCCTATAACTTGAAAGAGAAGAGGTTGATCCATGACTATTATTATTGTTGGTTGGAATGTACAGGTAGGCACCACAAGTAGCAATATTAACAGCAAAATCCAAAAGGCCTAACAATCCATGGCTTACACTGGCATAGTCTCTCCAGATGACTGATAGTCAAACTAACCAAGAACAAATATACAGAGCTTCAACAGAACTCCAAGGTAGAACCCAATCCCAACAAACAGGGGTGACAAACTGTCTTAAAACTGATTGGTTATTATATGTATATGCTATATGGTATACAAATCTATCAATCACAATAGATATGTGTGCATTATAACAATGTTATGTCAGAAAAATCCATTGTGCCATTTTAAAATTATCAAAATGTATTGAAGTTTTAATTTAATTTTTTTCGGTAAATGCAATTTTATTTACATCACAAATTTAACTACTAAAAATTTGAAAAGTAGATAACTTTGGCATCAAGTAAGCATAGAACAAAAATACTTGGATATAAAAACGATAAGTGAAAGTTTGTAAGTTCTTAGACAAAATGATAGAGCTAAACTATTCAATTTATCCTGATATTACTGAGGGGAAAAAAATATATATATCTGTTCTTTTATGATAAAGAATCAATGTTGCATAGATCGATAACGCTATAAACCAGACAGTCTTGTCTCTGTCTTTCTTTGATCTGTGCATTGTAAATGCATATTCAGATGCTCTTTTTTTTTCTTTCCTTTTTTTATTGAAAAGATCTTCAAATTTAAGCCAGTTGCATTCACTCAGAATTATTGTTGTTTGTATTTTGATAAGTATCAACTCACTTCCCTGTTATCTGATTCTGTCTGTCTTGATTATTTTTATTGTAGATTATATTGTTTTCTTTTCTACAATTTTCTCTATTAGCAATAAATGAGTACAAATTCTAAAGGTTTGTGAAGCTGCAAAAAGCTAATGATAAATCTCTTCCCTCTACTAGCTATGAGTAAATTGTAGAACAGACTGGACTCTTTAGCCTTGGTCTAGGTTAAGAAAAACTCTAAATTCAAACCAGCTGTAGTTCACTTAAAGACTGACTTTGTACTACATCCTGCTCATGGGATACATATGAACAGAGAATAGATAAATAGATGTGATCTTAGAACAAGATTGATAAATATATATATATAGAGAGAGAGAGACACACACACACAATCATCCACTTATAAGTTCATTTTCCAATTTTTTTTTTATAAAAAGTTACATTCTCTTTAAATGAAAAATACTAGTTTTTTTATTATTTTTCATAAAACATTATATGATCAAAACAGTTATTATTAGGTATTAAATATATAAGAAAAAAAGAGAGCATTGAAACTCAGTAACCAAAAACAAAACTACACAAATAGATATATGGACTGTACTTATTTTTGTACTATACATTCTTGATTTTGGCTACAGATTTTCAGTGCTGTAGAGTTTATTAATAAATAATACCTAACAATATTCAAGGAGTCCCACAAAGTGTATCAGTTATTGTCATGGTAGATGGACTAATCAAGTTCAAATATTCCATGAGGTTGTGTACATTTCACTTCGTACTAATGCCCTTGCGACAGGCGGGAATCCATCTCTAAAAAATAGTAGACTGGAATCTTCAACCTTGGTACAGTCACTGGTCTAGAAGGAAATTTAAACCTGTTGTAGTCTGTTTAAAAATTGACCTTATATCACACCCTGTTTGTGGCAGAGGGGTTGGACAAATGCATATTAATAATCATATTAATGTAAAAAGTTATCTTCCATTTAGGAAGCTATGTGGAAAAAGTCTGGTGTGGTTAGTAATGATTTTAAATGTCATACTAATCTCTTTCTCTCCCCCCCCCCCCAGCACATCTCATAGTTTTGCAGGCAGTCATGAAAGCATCCACTCTGATGTTAAAAATATCTTCTATGTTAATGACCGTATAGAAATTAGTTTTTCTCCATTTGAAAAAAATTTAGGGCCAGATAAACCAAGAGTGTAAAAATACCCACAGTTTTTAATTTTCTTGCATCTCAAATAAAAATTCTTGACTCAAATACTTGTGTTCATGCAATTAAGAAACATCATCACATAAAATATTGACCCAATCCCTCAACCACAGGTAAGATGTGATATAAGGTCAATTTTTAAACAGAGTAAAGCTGATTTGAATCCCAAGTTTTCCTTCTCATAGACTGGTTGCCATAGAAAAGCTAAAGATCTGTCTGCCCTACTATCTACCCATAGCTGGTGGGAGAAGATGGATTCATGCCTTTCTCAAGGTTATTTGCATGAAGTGGTATGCAAACACCAATTTCTTTAATTAGAAGTTGGGTCAGTTTTTCTTTGGTTTTTGTGTTCTTTATTAATGTGACTCGCTTCTTTTGTCTTTCTGTGATAGAAAGATCAAGTGTCAGAAATAATAAGTCTTCTGGCATTTTGACTTAAATAATCAAGATTCATAGACCAGGAATAATCCAGAATGATTAAAGTTGATTTCACTTTTCAGCAGGAGATTTATTTCTTCATTGTGAAATCTAATTTAGTGAGAATAATCTATGGAACTTGACATCTTTTTAAATAAACAACTATAGTTGTTAAAAAGAGAAAATTGAAAATATCCAATTTTTCTTATATAGAATAAGTTGGTTTTTTGTTTTGTTTTTTTTTTAAATTTTTTTTATTTATTGCTTTTGAATTAAGCCAAGTCAGAGACAAGACTTTATTCCTAGAATACAGTGGTCGCTAAAAATCTGTCAGAGGCTCTTAGTTATTCTTTGAAGAGATGACTACTTTTAAGATAAATTCCTAAAGTGACATTAACAAACATTAGTCTAAAAATCAGAGACAATCATGGCATAACTGTTATTATTGGCTACCCAATTTCGAATTCTGAACAAAGTTGTTTTCAGTTCACAAGGTGTTAATACCTTTTGGAAAGATAGGAGCTAATTGTAGAGCAGACTGGCTTCTTTTATTCTTGGTATGACAACCAGTCGATTAGAAGGAAAACCCCTAAATCCAAATGCGTTATTTGTCTAGAGATGGGATGGGCTTGGTTCCACCATGCTATTCTTACCCAAGACAAGTAATATAAGTAGCAACCCTATGACCAAACCAGATTATGGGATCAGTGAGAGTCTAAAAATATTTTACAATATATAAAATTTTAAATGTTGATTATATTAAGATTACTTAAATACATATTCAATATACTTCAGTTTTGTCAATTATTGTAAGTCTGTCTTTGTTCAGCACAATGTTTGACAAACAAAATAGCCCAGTTGACTGGGGCTGTAGAATACACAGACTGCATCTCTGAAGAATGCAGAGTACCCCTTCATTGCCATTGCTCCACACTGGCCTGGAGTGGTAGCACCTGATAGGGTCTTATCTATGGGTCAAATAGAACTAAACTGTAATTGTTTGAAATTAACTGTTTTTGACATTTAACTGTGTAAACAAGAACTGTACTTTTACTAAATCTGAATTGTTTAAAATTTTATCTGAATGACTTAATTCACCATTAAATGACCCAAAAAGGGTTGACATGCCATAAAACAACCAACCAACCATCACAAAAGAAAATTTTTCAAGTGTACTTTGTTTAAATTGAATAATAAAAAAGCAAAGACTTTGAAATTGTTTACATTATTTCAACATTGTCTAGTGAACGAGGGATTTAAAAAAAAAAAACTGTGTGCATGTAAATAATGATAATTATTTATTAATCATCAAAAATCATCCATTTTGATTTTCTCTTGTAGTTAGGAATTCTTGCAGTATTTAATTTTTCACTCATTTTTCCTTTTGACATTATTTTTTCATTTTTTTCCCTAATCTTTGGAAATTGCTTTGTATAGTTCATTTTCAAAGCCAAACCCATGGGTACACCTCCTTTTATGCAGATTTTGTTTTTGAAGGTCAGTGCAGGTTTGTTTTTTTTTTCATCAGAGATGCATAAAAGAACTTGCCCAAGGTTCGTACAACTACAAATGGAATTCAAACCCGATTATCTGAACTGTTATCTGTTACAAGACTTTGTTGATCCATTGTAATTCACCAGTTATTGGAATACTTAGTGGTAGGGAAGATATTTAATCGAGTCCCCATTCTCCAAAGGCCTAATATGTGCATTAGTATATTCATGATATACTTACAGTGGACAAAATGGAATTAAAACCATGATATGCTTATTTACACGTACAAGATTGATTGATTGAAATAGCATCCCAATTTGTCTTGGGTTATTTTATGTCAAGAGTTTAGGGAATCACATTCATTATATATTTTTTATTTGCATTTTTTGTATAGCTGTTAATTTTTTTAACTTTTTTTTTTTTGTGGGGGGGGCTAATAGTCTTCCTGTCTAATGCAAATAATTTACACACATTTGTTTAGTTTCATATATTCCTTATACTAATAATTATATGGTTTCAAGTAATTATTTCTGTTTAATAATAGTAATTTGTCTGCACACAGTTATATAATTTCGAGTTACTATTCCTAATGCAAATGATATTCCTATCAAATACGAATAATTTTTAAACAGATACATGGACCCTAACAGGCACTGCTACTCCAGATCAGAGTGGACTTGGGAGTAATGGCCATGAAGAGGTACTCCATACTCCCTAGATCTTCAGAACATCTCTGCAGGGGATACAGTCAGCATATTTTAAGCCCTGCCAACAGGGCACCCGCATGCAAGAACATTTAACCTTCATTATGTTCATTATTTGCATACAACTTGTTTTGTTAGAAAAAATACACAAATGTGTCCAATGGTGGAATTATTACACTCATTATTCCATGAACAAGCAGTATGTAAAAGGGGTACAAATGGAAAAAGGCTTGACATGTAAATATAGCAGTGTGACTTTTAGCATTCTCTGGCTGAGTCACAGATGACATTTTTAATTTATTGTATTTCTACAGGTTGATTTGCTTAATAAAAAAAAAGTAGATTTAAGATTCTCATTTTTATTAATTGAATTCTTTTGTTGTTTAAAAAGAAAAAGAGGTAATGTTGCAATCAGCAGAAAGATGATAATACTCTCTCATGAAAAAAAACTTGAATATCTTTTTTTAAAAAGCTTTAGGTAATTTGTTGATATTTTGTGAAGGCTACATTTAATAATTATGAATAATTTACAAGGTTGAGTTTTTTTTTTCTTTGTTGTCACTAAATTATTTTCTATTAAAAGAAGTTCTTTCATTATCGCAGTTACCATTACTCTTCCTGTATTTCTTTTGATATCCGTTTAATTATCTGGTATGAAAAATACTTAAGAAACTTCTGGTTTTGTCATAGAAGATTAAGATCTCATGAATTATAATTGAAAAATAGATTAGCTACTATTAAGTAAAGGTACCAATGATAGGTGAAAAGGGGAAAAAAAATCATTTACTTGTGTGGCAGTATCACCTGCTAGCCAATGTATCTCTCTCGTAGTTGTATCCAAAAAGATTTATTGGTCATTAGGTTTGGTCAAAACTTCACTAATTATGGGTCAGCTCAACAAATGTGGGAAGAACATTGAAATTGAAAGAGTTAAAATGAAATCCACTTTAGACATTAAGCAGTCTGAAATGAAATTAAATACTTTTTTTTTCTTTTTTTTTTTTCTTTTTTTTTAATTCTTGACTTAAACAATAATCAATATTTCTTTTGATAAAAATTATAAATGGCAAGAAATTCAAACCCAGCTTATTTTTAAAGGGAATTTTGTTTTAATGTACATATCTTTTTGAGAATTTTCCTTGATGTGTCAGG
Source organism: Sepioteuthis lessoniana (assembly GCA_963585895.1). Taxonomy (NCBI): domain Eukaryota; kingdom Metazoa; phylum Mollusca; class Cephalopoda; order Myopsida; family Loliginidae; genus Sepioteuthis; species Sepioteuthis lessoniana. The sequence goes on along the minus strand of CAUZXS010003919.1, from coordinate 20,448 downwards.
GTCACACAATGCACTTGAGTACAAGTTTAGATATATTGATTTCATATTTTGGTTTTGTCTTCAAGGATTGGACAAGTCAATAAAATATTGTTTTTTTCTATGCAAAAGTAGAAATATGGTATAGTATGTACCTTTTTAAAGATATATTGAAAAAGAAAGCAATTAAGAGTGATAGTGTTTTCTAAAGTTCTCAGATGAACTATTTTCATCATTGTTGTCTTTTTTGGGGGGAGGGTATTTTTTAACTTATCTTTATTTTTGTTGTTTTTACTACATTTCTGTTAATAGATTTTCTTACCTTGATCATCTGTATGTTCTGTCAGCCTTTAGAAATCACTTCCTTGTGACTTCTTTTGTGATAGGTTTTTTTGTTTTGTTTTGGTTTTTTTTAAGTAAAAACCCACAAAGTTTATGAGAATACTTTAAAATGCCTGAAATGATGAATACACAAAGAAGTAGGGATATTTTCGATTTTTTTCTTTATCTTTTACCACTTGCAGTTGACAGCTCCAAGTGATATCACTCTTGACTCAATTTGACAATTGTCATTGACTAAAATGATGAATAAAATCACAGAATGATAAATGTTAACCAGATACACAAGTAGTCAGATTTGTTAAATGTGTTGTGTAATATCTATATATAATATAATATATATATACACACACACACACATCTTGAAATAAGGACTTTGAAAACAGGACTTGGCCTTGGACCCTTTTCAGCCTGAACATGTTAGTAACATGATGGTTAGTGTGTTTGCCAATGGCCCAGGAGACCTGGGTTCAATCCTAGGTCGAGTCATACCAAAGACTAAAAAAAATGGTACTTGATATCTCCTTGCTTAACACTCAGCATTCTAAGGTATGGATCAAGGGTAAAGTGGAGCAATCAGGGAAAGGAGTAGCGCTCTCCCCGACACTTTGGTGTAGTAGCTATTGAAAAGGGAGCCTTCAGGTCACCCTCGACTATGGTCACCAACTTTATGTAATGTCTTGTAAAATAGTAATTGGGCTTTAAATTTGAATCCATGAGCCCAATATTTCAGACCAAGTAATAGTATGTAATTCATTATATATCCAATTATCTATTATCTTTCAATGTAGAATGCCAGATTATATATATATATATATATATATATATATATATATATATATAATTTCCATTCTAGGTCCCCAACCAACTGGGCAATATGAATAAATAGTAGAGGAGAGTTAGCTCTGGTCAATTTTTTTGAAGACTTCAACAGGTTTTAACTCAGAGTTTTCATTTATGTAGACTGTTTGCTGTACCTAGGTTAAAGGCCTAAGTTTCCTCTACTATTTATTCATATTGTCCAGTTGGTTGAGGCTGTAGAATACACGGACTGCATCTCTACAGAGGGGTAAGACTCCCTCCCTTAATGAGTGTCCTGCATATGACACTAAACAATCAGATGGTGAGGCTTCAGTAATGGTGGAGCTTTGGGGAATGCGGATTACCTCTTCATTGCCATCACTTCCAGGTCCACTGTGGCACAGAGTGGTAGCACTTGATAGGGTCCTACCTATGGGTCAAATAGAACTAAACTGTCCACATATGCTAAACAGAATTGCTTGAAATTGGACTGTTTTGACATGTAATAGTGTGTAAACAAAAAACTGTACTTATACTAAACTGAATTGTTTTAAATAGAACTGTTTGACTAAACTGAATAGCTTGAAATAGAAATGTTTTTGACAATTAAACTATGTAGTTATGCTAAACTGAATTGTTTGAAATAAAACTGTTTATTCGTATGAAAACAGATTTGGCATTAAATAACCTACAAGGGTTGATATGCCATAAAACCCAAACAAGCAAACAAAAAGATCTTCCCTTTTCTTTTCTTTTTTTTAATTTGATTCTTGGAACTGGAATAGTCCAAATACAGCTAAAATACATTTTGAAATAAATCAGATTCTATGTGACCCAGAAGAAATTATATATTTTTTTAATGGTTTCAGCAAATAATATCCTTTTCTCATTTGAGATTTAATTTAAATCATTTGAATCCATAAACCCAATATTTTAGACCAAACGTTAAGTTAAAATACAGTGTAGCCTTGATTATGTATCAATCAGCTTTCTTAGAAAAGTTAATTATATATTGATATGTATATATACATTTGCTAAATCTGATCTTTTAAGCATCTGGCTAACATTTAGCACTCTGTAGGGGACTTGATTCACTGAGCAAAATGTTTGTCCTTTCACTGCAGGTGACTGTGATTGCTGAACAATAGTTTGAATTTTTCAGTTGTGTTATTATGTCCAGCTATGGCAACAGTAAAAACGACCTTGAGTAAAATCTGGCTTTGAAAGTTACTAAGTGCGTCCATTCTTAGCATGGTTGAAAGAGGATGCTATGGAAGGAAAAATAATCTGTCTATAATGCAAAGTAGTAAAGAGTTAGACTGTTACAAGCAGTTTTAGCTGAGCCTACCTGGTGGTTGAAATAGTTGTGCATTTCACTTAGGTCCGTATTTGAAGCCAAGTGAAAGCTCAGATTTTTTTAAAGGCAAGAGGGCTTTCTTTGATAATTGGTTTGGTTTCTTTGTTTAATGGCATATCAACTCTTTTTAGGTTATTTAATGCCAAAGCCATTCTCCTAGAAGAACAGTAGTGGTACTATTGAACCCATAGCTGGGAGGATAAGAGGGTTCATACCTTTCCCAAGGGTATTTGCCCGAAAGTGAACGTAATAGCGCAACTGGAGTACGAACTCGCGTACGATTCCGTAGTCCATCGCTTTAACCATTACACCACGAGGACACCCCCTTTGATAATTGGTGAAACATAGTCTTCTTAAACACTGTTGTTCTTCTAACTGGCTGTAAGTTTAGTAAATGCCTATTACCTCTGGTAAAAAGAATATAGACACATCATTGTTAGAAAACATTTCTATCATTTTTAATCAATGAAAAATAAAATAAGCACAAATCTGAGACAAAACCTAATTTATTTGATGATCAAACTTTCTGGTTTTATGGAACATGACTCTATTAAGATAATTTGTTTTAATTGATAATAGAGATTTTTCAACATAAAGTAGAGTAATAAATTATAGAATCACTAAATCATGAATAAAAAAAAATTACGAAATCACCAACACAAAAACCTCATCAGAATTTTTTTGTCCTCTCCTGGCTTTTATGACAGCCTCAATTCTTTTACGTATGGACAAAACATTTTCTGAGAGTGGTATTTGCCAGGATTGTATATACAGATATAAACAAAATAATGTAATAAAAAAAAAAGATAACCTTTTCTAATATCTTTTCATCATCAAAAGTTGACCGAAAAGAATTCAAATTGGATACTAAACATTTTAAATTGTTCAGAACTGTTTTTAGATTTGTTATTTATTTTCATCAAGAAAACATTGATACTTTATAGATGCTTATAATAAAACTTGTATGTTAAATTTGCATCCAATGGTGAGGCTCTGGGAAGTGTGGAGTCATCCTTTTGTTGTCATTACTCTCAGGTCGACTCTGACCTGGAGTGGTAGTCCCACTTAGAGGTCAAATAGATCTGTTCAAAAATTATTAGTATTTGATGGGAATACTTGAAACTATATAACTGTGCCAATTTGTATTAAGAATATTTGCTTAAAGCTATAGTAACTTGAAACAAGACTGACTTCAGCATTAGATAATCCAAGGATTTACATGCCATAAATCTGATCAGCATTAGCCTTTGCCTTGTGTAATCTTTATCAAAATATTTGATAATTTTCAATACATTCTTTTTATTTTTCTTTCATTAACATTTACTATATAAAGTTATTAAAGGTGAACCTTACAACCTGAGGTGGTTGATAAATCTGTAAAAACAAAAAAAAAGCATTACTTATCATTCATGTCATTTGTTATTTAAATATCTTTGCTTCCTGTTTTATTCATTTCTCATAGAGTAAAGAAAACCTATTAGAAATTCAAATTAATTGAATGGTAAGCCATCTTATTACCTCAAGAATTGGTAATGACTGGATGGGACAGAGATTTGTTAGCTATTTACACGTCTTGAGAAATGAACCAGAAAAGGGATTGCCATGTTAACTGATATTACAACCCTGCCTGAGCAGAATGAATAATTTCAATACAAAGGAAGGGAGATCATTGGTCAGAATGGCTAACTTGCCGATTTGGCTTTTGAGATTTCAGAGAAACAAAGAGAGAGAACTGTGTGTAAAATAAAACCTTAGATGAAAGTAAAGTGATATCTGTAGTTGTAGTATTAGCATCATGAAGGAGTTCTCTCACTTCTTCACCCCTTCCTCTCTTTCTCTCTAGCTTGCATTTGAGAGGATGCATGCAATTCTTATCTGTGACTGACCAACTAGGACTACAATAATAGACCAACTTCATTGTGATACCATGAAAACACTAATTGTACCTTACTTACTGTTTTCTCTGTAGAATTTTATTTTCTTCTTTGTAATTACTTCATGTAATTATAAAAGTTTATTCTTTAAATATTTACCCCAGGGCTTAGAATATGTTCACTGTATCACCTACATAAGAATAAGACCCCCCCCCAAAGAGGAATGTTCTGTGTATGACACTAAACTACATCCGATGGTGAGACTCTAATTCTAGAGCTCTGTTGGGTGTGGTAGTACCTGTTAAAGTTCCATCTATGGGTCAAGTCAATCTGTTGAAAAATCATTTGCATTTGATAAGAGCACTTGATAGTATATAACTAAATTATTTGTATTAAAAATAGTTATTTGAAGTTATAACTGTTTGTTAAAGTTTAATTTTTTGAAACCATATTATTGTGTATAAACAAATATCTATTTATAGAAATAATTACTTGAAACCATATAATTGTTTGTATTAGATTGGAATACTTGATATCCTATAACTGTGCAAAAACTCTTTAAAAATAACTACACAAAAATTCTAATGTACAATGAATACAATTCCCTAAGCTCTAGTCATAAAATAACCCTAGACAGGTTGAAATGCTATTAAAATCGGTCACTTCATTCAAATATCTACTCTTGTTGAACTGGTTAGTTAATACTGAAAAATGACATTCTATTAATTATTCAAATTACTATCATCACTATAGTTATTGCAATTATTGCATATGAGATATTGATAAAACCAATAAAGATGAGGTTGCTAGTTTGTTTACCCCCCCAAAAAAAAAAAAATTTTTTTTTAATTTTAATTTTTTCAATTCTTTAAATGCTTTTTATTTGCACCTTAAATTCATTGGTTCTTGTCTGATCAATAACCTTAAGCAATATTTTAATCTGATGAATTCTTAAATGGATAATAAATTAAGACCTCTTGTACGAGGTACATACGATAAGTTTCCAGACTTTTTCGTATGGGTACTTTTATTGATAGCACACACATGAAACTCTAGTCCCCTTTGAAGTAATCTCCTCTGGCTGCAATGCACTTGTTGTACCATTCCAACAACTTCTGGAAGGCCCTATGGAAGTCCTCTTGTGTGAGCATGTCAATGACCTTCGTCACAACCTCTTTCATTTCCTCAATTGTCTCATAATGACAGCCTCTGAGCTTATGGAATAACCAAAAGTCACAGGGAGCAAGGTCTGAACTATAGGGAGGGTGAGGAACTGTCTTGATGCCCATCTTGGTCAAATAGTCTGTGACAAGGATGAAGTTGTGGACTGGTGCATTGTCCTGATGGAAATGCCACTGACCCAATTTGAAGAATGCTGGCCCCATCTGATGGAATCTCTTCCTGAACTCCCTTAAAACCTCAACATAGTAACCCTAACCTTAAACCTTTTGCCCATCAACTCTGGTGTATTGACTTCCTTACTCCTCCCACACCTCTCATCAAACTCCGTGCCTTCCTTGAATCTCTTATGCCACTCAAAAACTGATGCTCGATTCATGCAAGATAGTCGAAAAGCAGTCTGAAGCATTCCATACATTTCTGTGGCATTTTTTCCAAGTTTAAAACAGAATTTTATTGCATATCATTCTTCTAAAGTGTCAGATTGTGTTTTTGAAATTCACTAGCTGTGACACTCAGGCTTTAGTAGAGTGTATTCCAATTGCTGCTGTAGCTGTTCATTTGAACCTGAAATCATAGAAATTATTCAGTCATCTCATAAGATGTATAGCAATAACATACTGAATATCAAGAGTCTGGCAAACAATAAACAAAGTGAGTGGAAGGAAAAGCACAGCCAAAGCAAAACTGAAAGTGGCAAACCAACAAGAAAGAATAAAACTGTGGAAACAACATTTTGAAAATCTACTAGCTAACCCTCCGAACATTACGCAGGAACCGATCACCAGAATTATCAGTAAGCAATTAGACATTAAACTAGGGCCGTTCTCTAAAGAAGAACTCGACTCGGTTCTTAGAAAAATTAAAAATAGAAAAGCTGCGGGGCTTGACGAGATCCCCCCAGAAGTATGGAAGATGAGACAATTCGACGACATACTGCTCCGACACTGCAACGCAGTTTATAACCAAAATCCGATAGACAGATGGACGAAGGGATGCATCCTCCCCTTCCCTAAAAAGGGTGACCTTGGATTAGCCCAGAACTATCGAGTTATAACACTCACATCCATAGCAGCCAAAATCTACAATGCCCTACTACGAAACCGCATAGTACCCCAAATCAACAAAATCCTGAGGAAAAACCAAAATGGCTTCAGAAGAAACAGGTCCACAACCTCACATATATTGACCATTCGTAGAATCCTAGAAGGCATGAGGGCAAAAAACTTACAGGCGACATTACTATTTGTCGACTTTACCAAGGCCTTCGATTCCATTCATAGAGGGAAGATGGAACAAATACTACTAGCATACGGCCTACCAGAAGAAACCGTAGCAGCAATAATGATTCTCTACAGAAACACCAAAGTGAAAGTGCATTCACCGGATGGAGACACAGATTACTTCGACATTGTAGCAGGAGTACTACAAGAGGATACGCTTGCCCTATACCTCTTTATCATCTGTCTAGACTACGTACTTAGGACATCGATTGATAACATTAGGGAAAACGGCTTCATGCTGATAAAGAAAAGGAGCAGAAGGTACCCTGCAAAAACAATTACCGATGCCGACTACGCCAATGACATAGCGCTACTGGCCAATACCCCCAACCAAGCCGAAACACTACTGCATAGTTTGGAATGAGCCGCTGCAGGCATTAGACTCCATGTCAATGCACACAAAACTGAATTTATGTGCTTTAATCAGAAAGGTGACATCTCCACACTAGACGGAACGTCCCTGAGACTGGTTGACAAATTCACCTACCTCGGAAGCAGCGTCTCATCAACCGAAAAAGACATCGACACACGGCTAACAAAGGCATGGACAGCTATCGATAGGCTTTCGATCATATGGAAATCAAACCTGACCGATAAAATGAAATGCAGTTTCTTCCAGGCTGCGTCGATACTGCTGTATGGATGCACTACTTGGACACTGACTAAACGGTTGGAGAAGAAGCTCGACGGCAATTATACAAGAATGTTGCGAGCAATATTGAACAGGTCCTGGCAGCAACACCCCACAAGGCGCCAACTGTACGGCCACCTACCACCTATCACGAAAACTATACAAGCTAGACGAATCAGACATGCCGGACCCTGCTGGAGAAGCAAGGACGAGATCTTAAGTGATGTGCTCCTGTGGACCCCCGCATATGGCCAATCAAAAGCAGGACGACCAGCTCGAACATTCATACAGCAGCTATGTGATGATATGGGATGTAATCCTGAAGACCTGCCTGAGGTGATGAATGATAGGGAGATGTGGAGAGAGAGGGTCAGGTATATCCGTGCTAGCTGCACATCATGATGATGATGACAACAATTTTACATGCCCATACAAAAAAAGTCTGGAAACTTATCATATGCACCTTGTATATGCAATCATTGTTTGTTTTTATAAAACAGCTTATCTTAATGTTGGAAGAAATGTAGAGAACTTGAGGTACTAGTATGAATGAACAATACTGTCGACTTTTATATTTTCAATATAAATTCATTGCTTTTTCTTTCCTTCTGTTGTAATACCATTCTTTGATTAAAAATTAGATAAGATTTTAACACTCTACTATTGTTGTTTTTAAATATTCAAGTGTCTTTATTCTAACAGTTATTTTAGATAAAATAAAAATAAAAACTGCTGATGAAACAAAATTCTTTTTGTTTGAAGTATAGAAAGGTGTTACAGGATTTGTTTTATGATTTGTGAAACATATCAAATTGTTAAATTGTTGGGTGTTCGTTGTATATTCACCCACAGAACTAGATTAAAAAAATAGAATGAGAAAAGCATTTCTTTAACATAATTAAGTGAACAATATTATTACCTGATTGCAAAAAATCATTTTATTTATTTACTTAAATATCAAATTTGCAATTTTAGAGAAAACAAATATTTAAAAACAGCCAAAATACAAAATACTTGGATGAGTCAAAAGTTTTACGGTATTTTCGTGACATGAACCACAATTTGACTGCTCCAGATGCTTTTGCTGAGGTTGTGAAGATGATGCCCCACACTGGACTATAAGATGCCAAGTTTGCCTGATAGTTTCCAAGTGCTCTGTGGCTTGGAAATCCATGGTTTTAGGCCTACTTGACCTTGCCACATCTGGTTGCTGTACTGGGACCAACTGCACTTTCACCTTTCATATGGAATAAAGCAATGCCCAACATATCAGCACACCAACTACCGCAATACCATCAACCATGGTGGATGCCAGCCCAGTCGGCTGGGGCTGTAGAATACATAGGCTGCATCTCTGCAGAGAGGTGAGATCCTCCCAATGAGTGTCTTGGATATGGCACTGAACAATCCAATGGTGTGGCTACAGTCTTTAATCTCTGGGGAATGGGAAGTACTTCTTCATTGCCATTACTTCTTGGTTCACTCTGACCAGGAGCAGTAGCACCTGATAGGGTCCTATCTATGTGTCAAATAGAACTGTTTGATATTTAAACTCTGTCCAAACAAGTGACTTATGCTAAATGTATTAGAAACAGGACTGATCATTTAACTGTGTGTAAAATGACATGTTTTTTTGTAACTTATATATTTACCAACCCCACTGCTCGGGCAGGATATGACACAAAGTCAATTTTTAAGCGGAGTTTAATAGGTTTGAATTCAGAGTTTTCCTTTTCCTAGACTGAAGAAAACAGTCTGCCCTACTATTTACCCATAGCTGGAGGGAGAATAATTGGATTCATACCTTCCCAAGGGTATTAGTGCTATGTGAAATGCAATCACTCATCCAAGATTTGAACTCGTATCACCACATCCATTTCCTACGACGATAACCATTACACCACTAACTCATATAGCAACGCTTGAAACCATTTAACTATGTGCAAAAAAATGAGCTCAGGTTCATTTAAAAATGTTATCAACAAAATGTGTTTAGAAATCATATTCAATATATATGTATAAACAGGATTTGGCATTATATAACTTACAATGGTTGATATGCCATAAAACACAAAAAATCACAGAGGATACCTCTCACTGCTTGAACTGTATTGGTCACATGATAGATATGGCACAAACTAACGTCATGCAAAGCTTATGGCTAGTAAAATGTCTAGATTATCAAACAGTTACTGTTTACAAACAGCAAAATTACATGACCAAAAACTTTTCTCTTTACATTTCTATTTTCACTTTCACTTAGAAATTCTAAATGTGCTGTCATTGGGTAGTTAGTTTTTTTAATTGAGACATGCTTAGTATTATTGTTATCATGAGAATCCATTTTTCCTTTAGCTGTGAGCAAACAGTTGGGCAGACTGGATTCCTGAGCTTGTTTAAGCAACTAGTCCAGGAGAATGAAAACTCTTAAATTTTTTCATGATAAAGAGGCTTGTTTAAAATTATTTTCAAAGAGGTAGAAATTCCAGATTTTGTGATAGCTGAATTCAGGAAACTATAAATGCTTCATAAATTTTAGTGTCAAATTTTCTCAAAGTATTAAAAACTTTCAATTTTTTTATTTCCTATTTAATATAGTTTGACATGATTGTATTACTTTGTTAATTTGTTATTTCATAATGTCTTCACATTTAATACATATGGATTTTAAATGAAAACAGTTCTAAACTCATTATATCCAACCATTAGTAACCATGGTTTCATCTGTTATTAGTGTTCCTTTCCTGCTTAACTGATTTATTTCAACTAGAGACATCAAACCAAACCAGGTGTCATTCTCTCTAGTGGATACTCTTACTTTAGCTGTAAGTAAAAGATTGGGATTTATGAGTCCGCTTGCTTTCCTCCACCCTCTTTGTTTTCTTTTTACTGTCACAGCCAGACAAACCCTTCCCAATATCCACAGGCAATCTCATTAGCAATAAGTATATAGATATATTGATCGTCTTACTGTTTATGCCATTTTCCAAAATTATCATTTGTATTCTGATTATATTTTTAAGATGTTTAATAATGTCTTAAATAGATATATAATAATTTAGCAAAAAGAAAATCATCTAATTCTTTAAATCTTTTTGCATAGATTTTATTTTGTAGGGGAAAAAAAGTCCTCTTTCAAATGAAATAAAAATTAAAAAATGATATGCACAAGCATTTTCTTTTTAATGAACAGACATTCTTAATTTATAAATCATTGTCTCATTGCTGAGCTTAAGATAAAGCTGGATTTGGTCGAAAGTGAGAAGTTTTCAGCATGAAGGAAATACACACGGAACCACCTTTCCCATGTCATTATGTAAGAAACGGTTACTGTAAACGCGTAATAACATCAACCGCCGAAAGTAAATGCGTTTTTTTTGTTTTGTTTTTTTTTTTAAATCATAAACTGCACACTGAAAATGAAGATTAACGTCCAATGTTGTCTCTGCTCTTAATTGATCTGGCATATATATATATAATTCTCTTAATACCCTGTCCAGCTGCTTGATGGTACCAGGAGTGGCAGTACAGCCCTGAGATACTGAAACTGTTATCACCCCTGGTTGGCAGCTGATGAGGACATGGTATTGCACGTGCTTTCACACGTATGATGGGAAAAAAAAAAGAAATATCTATTACAAATTGTCATTATTTGCTCAAGAAGGTAACTAATACATTTAACACAAGATTCCAATCGGATTGTTATCTCCCGAGAGAAAGAAAGTCCTACCACCCTTTTATTGACAAGAAACAGTGATGGAACTTGTACATTCAGTTTCTTAAAATCTTGAGCAAAATTAAAACACAAATGATTGTCAATGATTTAGAAGGGTTGGGTATAAGTAATACAGAAGAGATTTGATGAACATTTAACTGGTTTTTACACCTATTCTTGGTATTTTTACTTATAGACTTTTACTATAACTTGTTTTAAAAGCTGATCTTATCAAGTAATCCTATTCATAGAATTTATTTTTTAATTGATGGCAAATGAATAAAAATAAGGTGAAGTACTCTCTCACAAGCATTCAGTAATTATCTGCCTCAAGATATAATGACTGGGGTGTATTCAGAGATTCCACATTATAATTATCAAGTTGCAAGTTGGATTAGAAATCATTTATTCTCTAATTTAGAAAATTTTGATGCTCTTGTAATCACAAACATCTTACTCTTGTGTGCCATGCTGTGTTAACAGTAATATACATATAAAAATTGTATTATTGTTATATAGATGGTACACTCTTTCTTTTTTTTTTTTTTTTTTCCCTAAACAAATAACTTCTTAATACCAGCTGTTAGGAAATCTTTTTAGGCATAAGTGATATTTCCCATAATGTATTCGCCAATGGTCCAAGAGATCTGGGTTCAATCCTTGGTGAAGTCATACCAAACACTCAAAAAATGGTACTTGATGCCACCTTGCTTAACACTCAGCATTATAAGGTACAGATCAAGGGTAAAGTAGAGTAATCCAGGGAATGGAATAGCGCCATCCCCTACACCTCGGTGTGCTAGCTATTGTAAACGGAGCCTTCGGGTCACCCTCGACTAAGGTCGCCAACTTTACTTACAGATGTGTATTTCGAACAGATGTATCAAAAAGCATTTATTCAATTAGTTCTTGAGAAATTTCTTATCGACTTTAAAAAAAAAGATAAAAAATAAAAAAAGCAACAACTTTGGGACCAGTAAAAAAAAAAAAAAAAAAAAAAAAAAAAAAAAAAAAAAAGACATGCTAAAACTTCTGTTAAGAATGTGACTGTTCAGAACAATTTACGAGATTCCATTTTTGCTTGAAAAAGATGAAAGAATGGACCAGTTGAAATTTTGTGTTCAAAATTAAATAAAATTTAAGATGCTGGTCTTCATGATCTATAGAATAAGAATATCGGATATAGAAATATAGGAATAGATCTTAGTATGAATGGCATAGACACAGACAACGGTGTTTGGTAATTTAGTCTCTTACCTATGTGATCATCTGGTTAAGAACCATTGACTCTGTATGCTATTCATACTTAGCTCTATATATGCTCTGTTGCCGATATTGAGCACTCTTTATTCATGAATATCATAATCATTATTATTGTTATTATTGTGAGCTAGGTCAAGAGTATCTCATCCATCATGACTTCTAAAATTAGGAAGAAATATATTGAGCTTTAATAATGAAACCGCACAGGAATCTTTAAATATCACAAATCTATGAAGAAAGAAAAGTAAAAATGTTGGTGTCTCTTATCCAACATCTTCATTATTTTCATTTGTTTTATTATGAGTAGCAAAAAGAAAAATACTTGATTTTGGTTGCTATGTTGCTGAAAACAAAAAAAAAAACTCTGCTATATTTGCCATGATTGACATATACCGACACCACCTCAGGAAACAATTGATGATTTTCTCTCTCTCTCTCTCATACATTCTTGGCAGTAACACTGACACAGAATGCTATCAGTTTTCTTTAAATATGAAATAAAAGTGAAGTTGGCAACTGCAGTTGAAGGTGACCTGAAGGCTCCCTTTTCAATAGCTATTATACTGAGGTGTAGGGGAGGGTACTATTCCTTTCCCAGGATTGCTTGACTTTACCCTTGATACGTACCTTATAATGCTGAGTGTTAACCAAGGAGGGATCAAGTACTATTTTTTGAGTGTTTGGTATGACTCGACTTGGGATTGAATTCCAGTCTCCTGGGCCACTGGCGAACACCTTGCTCAGTAGGTTAATGCAATATAAAAAAAAAAGTAAGTAAAGGTGGCAACCTTAGTCGAGGATGACCCGAAGGCTCCCTTTTCAATAGCTACTACACCATGGTGTAGGGGAGGGTGCTACTCCATTCCCTGGATTGCTCCACTTTACCCATACCTTATAATACTGAGTGTTAAACAATGTGGCATCAAGTACTATTTTTTTGAGTCTTTGGTATGACTCGACCTGGGATTGAACCCCAGTCTTCCAGACCATTTGCAAACACTTTACTCATTACTGGCCCAGTAATGTAATATACCAACCCTCAAACTTGTATTTAGATATAAGAAAATGGCCTGTCATTCAGAAATTCCATTTTTCAATACTTGTAGTGTTTGGAAGAAAGTAAATTTTCAGCAGTTTTTGCTAAATCAAAAAAAATGTGCATATATTTTTAAATGAGTTGTTTTTTTGTTTTTCTTTTAGAGGATTTAAAGTTTTCTTTCTCATTCTTAAATCAACTCATATAAGATGGTTATTCCATCCTCTTCAATGTGGATTAAGACTGAAATTTGTTCTTAATCTTTCCTTCATAATGTTAGCATTTGTTCCTTTTTTAGAAATGCTAAATATCTTCTTTTTTTTTTTTCTTTTTACTTTGTTTTTAACCCTTTCATGTGCAATGCATTTGACAACAAATTTAATGGCTGAAATGCACTTTTAATCATAAAATAAAAAAGCTTTGAAGAAATTTTTAAAAAATTATTGGGGTTTCCAAATGACAATACAAGAAGCAATTAAAATGTTGAAGGACAAAAACTTGGACCTTGTGTGATGGTGGGTATGTTACACAAGTGTGTTTATAAGTGAATATTTTATTCACTGATACTTTAAAAAAAAAACAAAAAAAAACTGTTTTACTCAGAAGTAATAAAGTTTGTTTTTTTTTAATTTTAGGGCTGGTGTATATCCAACAAGAGACACTTTCAGGGTGAGGGTATATTGCACTAGATCCAAGATGTTTAATGTGAACTAAAGTTGCATCTTAACTTCATGCATTAAGTATATTAGGATAACTCAAGTTGCTCTCTGCACCAAAAAAGTTCAAGTAGCTTTAGTGGAATTTAGAGGAGAAGCTAAAAAGAAAAGTATGTAAAATATATAAATAATGTAATACAAATATGTTGCATTGATTTTCGGTTTTGGTGCAATAATTAAGATGTTGTTTGAATAAGATACTCAAAAGACTGCATTGGAGTTTGGGAGTAAAGAATAATTTTGTTAATAAGATAATATCAAATAAAACAAATTATGTTTGTCTTCAATTCTTATATGAAAAATAGACTTTGAAGCTGTTTTCATATGTTGGTGTCTTTTTTTTCTTCTTTTTTTTTTTTTTTTTTTTTCTTACAATATCAAGGATCTGTAAATTTCAGCTCCAATAGAATCCAATAAATCTAATGTTACCAGATAAGATCCTGAGTTAAAGTTAAAAAAAGAAAAAAATCATTGATACTAGAAGGACACATAGCATAACGGTTATAAGCGTTGATTCCCTAAGCTTCTAAGGAGACAATCATCTGGAGGTTGCAGGTTCAATCCTGACTGTAGGCAAGTAACAATACAGGAATACTTAACACTTGTACCCGGTTATGGCTAACGGAATCAGAACAGACAACCCCCGTGGATTCAATAAAGGGCGTAGTTCAAAGTTCCGTGTAGGTTACCGAGTTCAACAAACACCTGAAGACGGCCGAAGGACTTATCAGCCGAAACATTGTGGAAATAACAATAAAGATGAAGACAATAGTCTGAAAGCCCATAATGATAAGTCATTGATACATGGCATTATATGGTTGATAAAAGTAGTTGTTGGGAGAGGATTGTTAAGCAGTTTGATTACTGTTTTCTTTAAAGTCTATAACAAGAGCATAATTCTAGTGTCAAAACAAGGAAATTTTGCAGATAAAGAAAACCCTATTGGTAGAGTTTAGAATAGGCTAACTGTATCCCCTTGCGGGGATGTGGGGTAAGACTTCCTATCAAAAAGAGTATCCTAGGTATGACACTGAACTGCATCTGATAGTGAGGCTTCTGTTCAGAAAATTTAGCTAGTGTGTTGTACCTCTTCATTACTACAAAAAATGTAATATAATGAAGAGGTGCCCTTGGTGTAATAGTTATTGTTATAGGAAATGGACACAGCAACCTGAGTTCAAATCCTGGATGAGTCTGTATTTTATATTGTGCTAGTACCTTTGGGGAAAGTTATGCATCCAACTATTTTCCTTTCAGCTATGAGTAAATAGTTGAGCA
>CAUZXS010003918.1:127500-198448 GCA_963585895.1 Sepioteuthis lessoniana | reverse complement strand
CGTATGTGTGTGTTTCTCTCTCACTCTCTGTGCACGTTTCTCTCTCTCTCTCTCTCTCTCTCTCTCAATATGTCTCTCTCTCAATCTGTTCGAGTCTCTCTCTCTCTCTCTCTCTCTCTCTCTCTCTCTCTCTCTCTCTCTCTCTCTCTTCGTGTCTTCAGCAAGGTTTCGAAACAAATTATTCCATTTTCTGCAACTGAATAACTGTTTTGGATCTTATCTATTACTAGTTTATTTACTGCTAAATGAAAACCAAGTTGAGCCTCCTCTAAATGTGCTAATTCCAATATTTTTGCCAGAGGAAGTATATTAATTGATTAATGAGATTCAAAGGCTCAAACAACTGCATTACAAAAAATATGTAAGAACACGAAGGATTGCGAGTATCACGAAGAGACTTGCTGTCACTTGATATTCGATGAGATTTTTAAAAAATACGATAAGAATAGTGACGAGGGTTATGATGATAAGGATGGGCAGAAATACAATTATGGTGTATGGAGTTGTTGATCATGAAGCGAATTTAAAAAGTCTAATTATATGCCGTACCTTTCTCTCTCCCCGTTGGTTTTGTGCCAAGTAATCGGGATTGAATAATACAGATTCTATCTTGTCTTCTACTCTCAGGAGACTGTGCATCTGTTTATATTAAAGGATTACGAAAGGGGCGCCTTATCAGTTACTTCGTTTCGCCAAGAGATACGCAGATCAAAGGTGTCACGTGATCCTTATGCATCACCGCTGCAGGTGTATATCTATCTATCTATCTATCTATCTATCTATCTATCTATCT
Source organism: Sepioteuthis lessoniana (assembly GCA_963585895.1). Taxonomy (NCBI): domain Eukaryota; kingdom Metazoa; phylum Mollusca; class Cephalopoda; order Myopsida; family Loliginidae; genus Sepioteuthis; species Sepioteuthis lessoniana. The sequence goes on along the minus strand of CAUZXS010003918.1, from coordinate 197,655 downwards.
ATCCCAGCCTATTCTTATCTGTCTTGATTTCTGCACGCATGGTTTCCTTGTGTTGTGCAGTGGTTAGTGAGTTAAGAAAGCCGACCATTGCTAATGAGATCGCTATCTATCTATCTATCTATCTATCTATCTATCTATCCTTCTATTTATCTATCTCAGCCTATTCTTATCTGTCTTGATTTCTGCACGCATAGTTGCCTTGTGTTGTGCAGTGGTTTATGAGCTAAGAAAGCAGACCATTTCTATTGAGTTCGATCCTCACAGGCTACCCATTACCTTATGCCAAACTATCATCTCACACCACACTCACGCGCGCGCGGAAAAGAAATAAGACTAGAAAATCTATTTGGTGGTAGGTTAATATATTTGTGACGTCATTATTATGAACACTTCTACAAACTGACTTTTAAGTTTTTTCTTCTCTTCTATTCTGCTGGACACACACACACACACACACACACACACACACACACACACACACACACACACACACACACACACACACACCAAGATAAATTTAGCTTTATCAATAAATTTGTAGCTAAATTTAAAAAAAAGAAATTTATACTACAGCGATTTTCAACATCATCTTCCATGTCAGTTTGCTTAATTCAATGGTAAATATTCGTATTTACGGAACGTTATACAGTGAAAATGTCAGATCAAAACACAGGCTGTAAAGTGTCAGGCTATGGACATATTGATCAATCCTCAGTGTTTGTGTGTGTGTGTGTGTGTGTGTGTGTGTGTGTGTGTTTGTGTGTGCGCGCGCGCACGTGCAAATATCTTCTTTCCGACTTTTTGAAGTCACGTATCATCGCTCGCATGAAGGTTTTTGTATCAAAGGTTCGTAATTAGATCAGAGTGAATAGATCTATGCCTAAGAGTTTGTATAACACACATATCTATTTACCAATCAGTTAATCTGTTCATTCTATCTATCTATCTATCTATCTATCTATCTATCTATCTATCCTGAGCTAGAATGAACACTCTATCAAGGATTACAATGGGGGTAATAAGTACCCCTTCTCACTCTTAACCATCAAATATCCTGTCGAGTGATCAATAAAGATAAATATCTAGCTGGGTTTAGAAAAAAAAAGCTCTACTTCAAACTGATTTCCATTTTCCAGGCTGAGAACATATATACAGGGTGATGAGGAATACGATCATTAAATGTTTGACACTAATTATATATTTTAAAGATTGTTTTTCCAGTATATGAAATCGGAGATTCGAATGGCATCGACGTGATGTTTTCGAAATCCGCCCGAGGCTCGCTGCATTCATTTCGCGCTAATATTCTTGAGAAATTGATAAATTCATTTTTCCCTCCCCGATCTGTGAATAAAATAGAGAAGATTAGACTCTCTCTTCATAATGGCTGGCTGTTGGACAATTCTTCCCAACGCGAAGAAGCCAACAAGAAACCTCTTCACGATCTATTCCAAAGAACAGATATGGTAATTCAGTTTTCTTTAAAACGGCTTGACGGCACGAAAAGGACTTAGTATTTTCCAAATATAAAAAAATGTATTGTATGTATTCCATATTATTTTCTTCTATATTTTCCTTTGCGCCGTTTGGAAAAAATGATGACTTTAAATAATTTAATCTAGTTTAAACAATATCTCATGAAGCCAGCATGTTAAGTTATTAAATAAAAGGGTTTGTATTTTATCAATTGTTTATTTATTTACTGTTAAATAGAAAACTCTGGCGAATACCCGCCATGATTTCTGCCCGAGTTAGTATAACAATATTCACACACAAATTTAGCTCATAAAAACCGAATAGCCGTTCTTTTTGCCACTACTAGGATAGACATTTGTGTTAGAATTTTTATCTCATTGCTAATGTCTTTACTTATTTAATTTAATTTACTAAGCTTTTTGCTTAGATGTAGCACAAGGCCGCATGAATGGGGTACCCAATGAGAATCGAACTCACTCGTGTAGGTTTGCTAGTCTAACATGCTAACCATCTGTATTTTGTTGTTGCTTTATTCTTAACGAGTTTTTCACACCTGACATAAATTGTATTTTCACGGTTGTTTGAGTGGCGGCAAATTTCCAGGACTCTTCGAAGTATTCTTCCGATCTTAGTTGTACCGTGATCAGGAAAGTCAATTCTTTTTCAGATTCATAGTTCTTCTATTCTCTTTCTTAGTTTCTTTGGGATTGTTCCAAGTGCTCTGACTATGATTATTATTACTGTCACCTTCATATTCTACATTTTATTAAAACCTGTCTGGTAAGATCTAAATATTCCCTGAGTTTTTCGGTTTCCTTTATTTTAACTATTATCCGTTGGAACGATGAAGTTGATTAGTTAAAACATTTATTTCTTATTAATTAAAATCAATTTGTCCGTATGGTTAGATTTTAATCACTTGCAAAGTTTCCAGTTGATTACCTTTCCCGCCCACTCGTGCCTGCTCTTAAACTCTTTCTGAGCCAGTTTTATCTATAATCTATTTTGCATTCTCTTGTGGGTATTATCAATCTACTGAAAGCGAGTCTTTCGCTCCAATTATAACTCGTGATTTTTCCCTGAAGTCTGAGTGACACCAGGTTTCCAGGAATCTTCTTAGAATTCTCCATAATTTTAACAGTGCTGTGGTCTGAATGGTCCAGATTTTTCTTCCAGGTTCCCCCTTCTTTTTTCCTGGGATGTTCCATGCACACTAAACTACAATTAGTTTTTGTTTGTTTGGGTTTTATGGCATATCAACCATTGTAGGTGATTTAATGCCAAATCCATTTTTATACAAATAATCAGTTCTATTTCAAACAATTCAGTTTAGCATAAGTACGTAGTTAAATTGTCAAAAATATTTCTATTTCAAGCTATTCAGTTTAGTATAGGTATAGATTTTGTCCACACATAGTTAAATGTAAAAACAGTTCTATTTTAAACAATTCAGTTTAGCATAAGTACGCAGTTTAATTTTATTTGACCCATAGATAGAACCCTATCAAGTGATACCACTCCAGGTCAGAGTGGACCTGGAAGCGATGGCAATGAAGGGCCACTCTGCATTCCCCAAAGATCCAGCATTACTGGAACCTCACCATCAGATTGTTTAGTGTCATATTCAGAACACAGGTTGAGGTGGGGTGGGGGTCTTACCCCTCTGCAGAGGTGCAGTCGGAGTATTCTACAGCTTCAGCCGGCTGGGCAACTGCTATTGGTACCGCCTTCACGTTCCACAGCTTTTTCAACTCTCTGGCAAGGTCCAGGTATTTTCTGCTTTCTTTCATTTTCACTCAATGGTCCATTGAAACAGCAACATCCACAGATTCTTTTATTTTACGCGGTGAATTCAATAAGTTTCCAGACTCTTTTTGTACAGGGATTTAAAATTGTCGTAGACTCTTGAAAATTCAGTATGTTATTGCTATTTATCTTATAAGATGACTGACCAATTTTTATGATTTCAGCTTCAAATGAACAGCTACACAAGGAATTGGAATATACCCTACTAAAGCCTGATTGTCACAGCTGGTGAATTTCAAAAATGCAATCTGGACGTGAGGACACTTTAGAAGAACGATATGCAATAGAATTCTGTTTTACACTTGGAAAAAATGATGCCACAGAAACGTATGGAATGCTTCAGACTGCTTTTGGAGCATCTTGCATGAATCGAGCATCAGTTTTTGAGTGGCATAAGAGATTCAAGGAAGGCAGGGAGTCTATGAGGGATGATGAGAGGTGTGAGAGGAGTAAGGAAGTCAATACACCAGAGTTGATTGGCCAAAGGGTTAGAGTTAGGGTTACTATGTTGAGGTTTTAAGGGAGTTTAGGAAGAGATTCCCAGGGAAGAGACCAGCACTCTTCAAATCGGCTCAGTGGCATTTCCCCCCAGGACAAAGCACCAGTCAACAACTCCATCCTTGTCACAAACTATTTGACCAAGATGGGCATCAAGACAGTTCCTCAGCCTCCCTATAGTCCAGACCTTGCTCTCTGTGACTTTTGGTTATTCCCTAAGCTCAGTGTCGTTATGAGACAATTGAGGAGATGAAAGAGGCTGTGACGAAGGTCATTGACACGCTGACACAAGAGGACTTCCGTGGGTTCTTCCAGAAGTTGTTGGAACGGTACAACAAGTGCATTGCAGCCAGAGGAGATTACTTCGAAGGGGACTAGAATTTCATGTGTGTACTATCAATAAAAGTACCCATACAAAAAATGTCTGGAAACTTATCGTATGCACCTCGTAACTTGAAAAATAGAATTTCTATTCAATTTGTGCACACACACACACAGAAGATCAATGAGTTTCATTTCCACTTGTAATATCAATTTTTTTTTTACAGTCAACAGGAAAAAAAATTACGAAAAAAGTCATGAAACTTATTTAATGATCCTCGTATAACACTAGGCCTGGTCTTCTGGCTGGCAGAAGGTGATCCATTTGTATCTGAAAGTCCTTGGCAATTTTATTCGTTCCATTTTCTCGGACAGATTCTGGTTTGTGCATATATCATTTGATAGTGTGGTGGAATTTCATTTTTTTGCACAATTCCCAGTGGATCATCTTCTCCACTTTTGAGTTAGTTTGCTGCATTTACTAAGGGAATAAAAGTATTGGGATTTTGGAGTTTTTTAAAAGAAAAATACGCATGCGTGGAAGTTAGTAAAAATGGCTACGTAAGAAAAGTTGATGATAAAAACAGCCTCTTATCAAGTATCAAAATATTGGATTTTTTTTCTGGAAATTTATACCATCCGCCAGGTGTATAGACGGTTCTGTACACAATAAAGTAAGTGTACTTCTTTAAATTTAATTCGAAGTAGGATATATTTACCGTGCAAACTAAATCTAGAAAAAATTACCTGATCCTAAAGTATCCGGTTGATAGCAATGATTGTTCTAATTTCTGGCTGCATTTCTTCTGATCAGGTTACGAATATCAGAAAGAAAATGACTTAGGTGAGAAGAGCGACCTGTGACTTCAAAAGCGAAGGTTAAATCTGCTGTTAGTATGTATAGTTGCACATATCTTTTACGTGTGAATAGGAGAGGGGGGCACTGATAAAGGATAAGGAGTAAGTAGATCCATCAAAATATGATCGTACACGAAGAAACTGAGATCTGCAGTTCTTTTGCAGATCTGGCACATTGCCCAGTCTCTTAAGGGATGTAGAGGCCCAAATAACGCTGGCTCTTTATTTAGTCAGCTTTGCTAAGTCTGGTACACAGACTAAAACTGTTCTGGTTGGGTGACCCCACTAGGAACCCCGAGTATTATAGACAGCCAGAGTTGGGATGGACCCACGATTTTAAAGGGATCTGCTCCTCCAGATGAAGACAAAAGAAATTTCCTTTGGTAAAGAAAATAGTAAAGAGTTTACAGACTCCATCCCTTTAAACATTAAGTCCTAGGTTTCTCATACCTGTGAGCCCTTCTACTCAGGGTTCGTGGCTGAAAAACAACTGAAAAATATAAAATATTGCAATCTCACTCAAGAGCCTTACAGAAAATTAAATTTGCTGCCGCTGCTGCTGTTGATGATAATAATAATAATAATCAGAAACGATACGGACAACACGATACACGAAAGAATGACAACAACTAGGAAGCAAAAATGGGAGGGGAACAACTCTATGGCCGCTTTAAACGTCTAATAAACAACGTCTCACACCAGAAAACCTGGACCTGGCTAAGAAAAGGAAACCTTAAGAGAGAAACGGGATCCCTCTTAATAGCAGCACGGGACCGCGCCATAAGAACCAATCATATCAAAGCGAGAATAGATAAGATGCAACAAAACAGTAAATGTAGGCTATGTGGTGACAGAGACGAAGCGATCAATCACATAATAAGTGAATGCAGCAAATTAGCACAAAAGGAGTATAAGGTGTGACACGACTGGGTCGGCAAGGTGATCCACTTGGAAAAGTGTAGGAAATTTCAATTCGACCATACAAACAAATGGTATATGCACAACCCAGCACCTGTCCTTGAAAATGACTCGCATATACTCCTATGGGACTTTAACATACAAACGGATCACCTAATCCCGGCCAGAAGACCAGACCTCATAATAATCAACAAAAAAAGAGAATCTGTAAAATTGTCGACTTTGCGGTCACGGCGGACCATAGAATAAATCTGAAGGAAAGTGAAAAGAAGGATAAGTACCTCAACCTTGCTAGAGAATTGAAAAGCTGTGGAACATGAAAGTAACGATTGTACCAATTGTGATTGGTGCCTTAGGCACAATAGCTAAAGGAGTATTAAAAGGCCTGGAGGACTTGGAAGTTGGCGGACGGGTAGCGACCATCCAAACGACAGCATTGCTAAGAACGGCCAGAATCCTGAGACGAGTCCTGGAGACTTGAGGAGACTTGCTGTCACTCAAACTCCAGTGAAAAACCATCAGCTAACACTGATGTGAAAAACTCTAAAGGAGTAAATAATAATAATTACAGCATTGCTGGGATCGGACAGAATACTAAGTTAAGTCCTGGATACTTGCTGTCACTCAGACTTCTGTGGAAAACCATCAGCTAACGCTGGTGTCAAAAACTCTCAAATGAGTAAAATAATGAGTTGGCAACCACAGTCGAGGGGGACCCGAAGGCTCCCTTTTCGATAGTTACTACACCAAGGTGTAGAGGAGGGCGCTACTCATTTCCTTGGATTGTTCCACTTTACCCTTGATCCTTACCTTATAATTTTAGCGGTATCAAATACCATTTTTTGTGTCTTTGGTATGAATCAACCTGGGATTGAACCCAGGTCTCCCGGGCCATTGGCGAACACTCTAACCATCATGCCAATGAATAATGATAAAATAAAAAAAAGAATAAAAACAACACAACTGTATGGATACTTCGAGCGACAAACGAAGGAGACTGCACACAAGATGACCTGGACACAGTTAAGAAAGGGAAACCTCTAAAGAGAAACTGTATCTCGATTGACAGCAGCACAAAATGACTGAAGGACCAATCGAAAATGGATAATACGCAACAGAATAACAAGTATAGGTTATGTGGAGACAAAGATGGAACGCTTAATGACATAGTAAGCTAATGTTGCAAACTAGCACAAAAAGAGTACAAGAGCAGGCATGACTGGGTGGGAAAGGTAATCGACTGGGAATTGTGCAAGAGACTAAAGTTTGACCGTACTTAGAAATCGTATATGCACAAACTAGAATCTGCTCTTGAAAACGAGACCCATAGAAGTCTGCGATTTTGAGAAACAAACAAATCCTCTAATCTCGGCCAGACGATCAGACTTAGTTATAATTAATAAAAAAAAAACTTGAAATCTTGTGGATTTTGCCGTTTCATTAGACCACAGAGTGGAAATAAAAGAAAGCAAAAAGATAGACAAGTACTTAGATCTTGCTAGAGAACAGAAAAAGCCGTGGAACCCGAGGGTGGAGGTGATACCAATCGAAGTTCGTGTGTTTGGACTGGAGGAATACGAAATCGGAGAAAGAATCGAGACCACCCGAACCACAGCATTAAAATCGGCCAGAATATTCAAGAGTAATGGTGATCGGAGGAGACTTGCTGTCCCTTTTATTCCAGCGAAAAAACTCACTAGGAGTTAATTAAGAAGCAAATGCAGAAAACAAAAGGAAAAATAATAACGCGAAAAAAAAAAACAAAAACAAGAAAAACATGAAGGTGGCGGTGATACCAATTTTAGTTGTTGCTCTTGGAACGATTCCCAAAGACCTGGAAAAGAGACGGGTGGAACTGGAAATCAGAGGAGGAATCGAAACTATTTTGACCTCAGCACTGTTAAGAAAAGTAAGAATCTTTAGAAGAGTCCATGAGACCTGAGGATATTTGCTGTCGCTCAGACTCCAATCATGAACCACCACTTAAAATTGGGAGGTGCCCGTGGTGTAGTCGTTATCGTCGTAGGAATTGGACACGGCGACACGAGTTCAAATCCTGGACGAGACTGATTGCATTTCACATAGCACTAATACCTTTGGGAAAGGTATGAATCCAATTATTCTCCCTCCAGCTATGGGTAAATAGTAGGACAGACTAGGTTCTTCAGCCTTGGTTAGCCAACTAGTCTAGGAGAAGGAAAACTCTGAATTCAAACCTGTTAAACTCCGCTTAAAAACTGACCTTGTGTCATATCCTGCCCGAGCGGAGGGGTTGGGTAAAAAAAAAAATTAGGGTGTCCTCGTGGTGTAATGGTTAAAGCGATGAACTGCGGAATCGTAGTACGCGAGTTCGTACTCCAGTCGCGCTATTAAGTTCACTTTCGGGCAAATACCCTTGGGAAAGGTATGAACCCCCTTATTCTCCCTCCAGCTATGGATAAATAGTAGGACGGACTAGGTTCTTCAGCCTTGGTGAGGCAACTAGTCTAGGAGAAGGAAAACTCTGAATTCAAACCTGTTAAACTCCGCTTAAAAATTGACCTTGTGTCATATCCTGCCCGAGCAGAGGGGTTGGTAAATAGTACCACTTAAAATTGATGTGAAAAAAATCGCAGTGTAAAATATTAGGATTTTTGGAAAATACTGATTTTTAGAATAAATCTTTATTTCCGAATTAATGAATTTAACTTTTTTAATCCTTTAAAATATAATCCCTTGATATCTGTGCATTTAAGCCATTGATTAACACGGTTATTCATGCCTGTTCGATAAAACTCTCGAGGTTTTGATTCCAAGAAAACTTTAAGTGCAGTTCCTACTTTGGAACGGAATGTTTTTTGGTATAAAAAAGGTCCAGATGCTTGAAAAAATGTTAGTCGGTGGGTGAGAGATTTGAAGAATATGGTAGATAAAGCAGAGTCTCATATTTCAAGTCAGTGAGTGAGCTTCTGCAATGCCATCCTGACAACATGTAGCCGAGCAATATCACCTTGACAACATGTGGCCGAGCAATGTCACCCTGGCAACATGTAGTCGAGCATTGTCATAAAACAAAATTATAACCAAACTTGAACCAACACAAAAAAGTAAACTTATCACTTCTTTGTTCATGATTAACGACTCATAAATTTCAAAATCAAATTCTGAAAGAAGAAATGAAAAATGAATTCTAAAGACACTTTATTAATTAGGAAAGTGATCTTTTTTATAGAACAAAATTTAAATTGATTATAATAAAATCGGACAGTATTTTCCGAACAAACTGATAATAAATACTTCATTTAAAAGAAAAAAGTGACAAAAAAAAAAGCACCGGCAGATCGAAGACACTGCAAGGGATGAGTTATAGGTATGAGTCAGGCTTATGCAAAACCAGATAACTAAACTTAGTCATCAGGGACTGTAGAATACGCCGATTGCATCTTTGCAGAGTGTCTGAGATATGACACTAAACTGTATCTGATGGTGAAGCTCTAGTCCTCGAGCTTTGAGGAATGTGGAGTACATCTTTATTTCCATTACTCCCTGGTCCACTCTGACTCGGAATGGTAGCACCTGTTAGTGTCCAGTATATGGATCAAATAAAACTGCTTAAGCATTTGACTGTGAGCAAACAAATGAGCTCTGACTCGGTTAAAGATGTTATCTACAAAATGTTTACAAATCATATGTATGTATGTATGGACAGGAGTTGGCATTAAATAACCAACAATGGTTGATATGCCATAAAACCCTACCAACCAATCAACCAGAAAACTAGGCTTCCTCAAGGCAAGAGAGGACGTAAGTTCGGGTCTGAGATTTTTTCCTTTATTATTTCCAATAAGCGCAATTAATTGCTGTCGTTGAAACAACGGTAATTGATGGTATTGCTATGGTCAATATTGCTTACCTCGATCCAGGATAGGTAGGGATATTTGTCTCGGTCTCCCACCAGACAGGACTTGACACAAGGTCAGTGACCCGAAGGTTGGCTTAAAGTAGGGTTAGGGGAGGGGAAGGTCGGGCACGAGCCGAGGCTTTAGCCCAGCTGGTCATTGACCAACTCAGTGCGATGTGGGCCTAATGAGCCTAGCCGGACTTGGACCCAAATCTGGATCCGGGCACGTATGCCGGATTATAACTGGACCACGGGATCCAGTGCTATACAAGGGAGACAAGGGTGTCAATGATGCAGCTCGTTCACCCGAAGATGGCCCAGCCGAAGTCGGGGGCCTTTCGACCTAGAGTCTGCCATTGATATTCGATACCCGTCCGGCACGAATGCCAGACGGCCCAGATAATGCCAAGTAAGTAAGGATAGGTACAGGTTGCAAAGAAAATTCTATATAAGTGCTTCCTAACAGCTTGGGCAGTCCTAAATGGGATACGCAATTAAGCTGTCAGATAGCGTACGCCAATGAAAATAGTCTGATTTGTGGGTCTGGTTTGCTTTTACGGCATCTCGACCATTGTTGCTTATTTAATGCCAAATCCTGTTTATACATATATATTAAATATATGATTTCTCAACATTTTTGATAACCTTTTGAATGAGCCTAAGCTCATTTTCTTTCTGTGCACAGTTAAGTGGTTTCAAGTATTCCTATTCAACAATAACAATTTCACATCAGTTATTTGTTTGCACACATTTAATTTCAATTTTTATTACCTAACACTACTAATTCTAATCAATATTGATACTTTGAATGAAAGAAAACGGTTTCAAGCTAACAAAGGTACCCCGCACAAACAATTACGGACGCGGACTACGCCGATGACATAGCACTTCTGGCAAGTACACTCGCCCAAGCCTAAACCCTGCTACATTATCTGGAACGAGTACCTGTAGGCATAGGGTTCCATGACACTGCACACAAGACGGAATATATGTGCTTTAATTAAAGAGGCGACATCTCCACGCTAAACGGTAGCTCTCTGAAACTATTAGACAAGGCCATCTACCTAGGAAGCAGTTTCTCATCAACTGAGACAGACATCAACATGCGACTAGTAAAGGCATGGATAGCTATCGATAGGCTATTGGTCATATGGAAGTCAGACCTGACCAATAAAATGAAACGCAGTTTTTTTCCAAGCAGCGGTCGTGTCGATGCTGCTGTATGGATGCACTATATGGACGCTAACTAAGCGTGCGGAGAAAAAGCTTGACAGCAACTACGCAAGAATGCTGTGAACAGGTCCTGGAGGCAGCACCCCACAAAGCAGTAGCTACTCAGCCCCCGACCACCCATCACGAAAACTATCCAAGTTAGACGAACCTGACACGCAGGACTGTTGGAGAAGTAGGGACGAGCTCATAAGGGATGTACTCCTGTGGACCCCTTCACATGGACGAGCAAAGGCAGAACGACCAGTTAGAACCTACATACAACAGCTCTATGCTGATACAGGATGTAACCTTGAATGTTATATAATTAAGGTAATGATTTTTTATATTAATCGTTTTTCGTCAATTATATTTTATTATTTAGTTCGGTAAGGCTTTGAACTATTCGGTGTCACTTAGTCCAGGTGCATAGTCAAATGGTGCAGTCTTACGCCCGCGTAGAAATGATATGACAATCATCATCTGTCATAATAAACCCCCAGACAGGAAATGAGGCTGGAGTGTGGATGACATCATGCCCAGAAGAGATGGTCCTGAGAATTTGAAGATTTTGAAAAGACAGTAGTTGAATGTTCGACCGTTGAAGGAGCAGTAGAGTTTTCTACCGTTTACGGGTGCGGTTGAGTTTTTCGGATCTCGACTGGCAGAGATGAATTGAGATCTTAAACATCACAAGATGCACCGCGCGTTGGGGTGGGGTCAGCATAGTATGGTTAGCATAGGCTTTTAAGAATTGTGTCTCTCTCCTCGTGTCGCCATGGACCGAAGCCAGAAATTAATAAACCCGTTCGTATCTGAAACGAAAGAGCCCCCCCTGTATTTGTATATGTATTTGTATTACTGTTGTGATTGATATCATTATGGCTAAACATCATTGAAGATCTACCGGAAGCGATGGACGATAGAGAAGGGTGGCGGAGAGGGTCTGAGATATCCGTGCTGATGGTGCGACATGATGATGATAATGGCTGATACTTTATTTGCAAACAGTGAGGTGGTTACAAGTATTGCTATTTAACACTAATTATCATACTCAACACGATTCATTCATTTGCACACAGTTGAATCGTTTCAGTATTGTTATGCATAAATAGACATTCAGTTTACCATCAGACATTTGTTTGCACTCAGCAATTCGACCCATAGATAGGACCTTATCAGGTGCTACCACTCCGTGTCAGAGTGTACCAGGCAATAAAGGGGTAGTCGACATTCCCTAAATCTCCAAGACCGGAGCCTCACCATCTGATGGTTTTTATGACTGAATAACGATGCTATGAATTTATGTACATAAAAAAAGATTTTCTTAAAGAAATGCTGGAAACTTTTTTATCGACCTAATATAATATTTCAAAAGTATTCCCAAACATACTGTCTATTTATATTTAAGAAACAGATAAAAAAAAAAGCTTCCTCAATTTCAGTAATATAACCTGTTCTCCTCGGTCCATCAGCGTTTGTGGTTGGATATTTACGGCTGTGGTACATAACATTTTATAACCAATCACAATGAAGTATTTAAATAAACAAGCTTTGAAATTTGAACCCAGAAATTAAAAAGTAAACGGCTGATTTCAGTTATAATGAGGCGATAATGGGGAAATGGAAATTTCCTTTCATTATTCAGGATTCTATTTTTGAGACTAATTCTCCAGGAACAGGTACTAACTGGTATTTCCAGCAATATATATATATATATACACGCACGCACGCACGTGTGTTTGTATATATACATATAAATTGGCTAAAATATTATATATATATATATATATATATATACTTGTGCGTCGCTGTATGCATATAGACTTTGAACCAATTCATTTATTACATACACACACACACACACGGACACACACACACACACACACATATATATATATATATATGTGTGTGTGTGTATGCCTGTATATAAATGTATGTTTGTGTGTGTGTGCGCGCTTGTGTGTACATATAGTAATGAAATATATATATATATATATATATATATATATATGACTCTAGATATATATATATATATATATATATATATATATATATATATATATATGACTCTAGATATATATATATATATATATATATATATATATATATATATATATATATTGTATTATAGGTTCTATAATCCTGGGTATACGCATTTGTCAGACTGTGACAAATGCGTATAGCTTGAAACCCAGGGTCACAGACACTACCAGGTTATATATATATATATATATAGCAGTGTCTCGCATGTTTCGTTCGTCTAATTTGGATGCTCTTCGAGATTGCTGGTAAGCTGCCGTACAGCTGGTGTTTTGTATGATGTTGCTTCCACGATTTGTTTAGTATAGCTCGTAGCATCCTTGTGCAATTGCCGTCAAGCTTTTTCTCTGTACTCTTAGCGTCCAAGTGGTGCATCCATGCAGTAGTATGGATACGACTGCTGCTTAGAAAAAATACGTTTTATTTTATCGGATAGGCCTAACTTCCATATGACTGATAGTCTATCGATAGCTGTCCATGGCCTCGCTAGTCACTTATAGATGACATTTTCCATAGATGAGATGCTGCTTCCGATGTAGGTGAATTTGTGCTGAGACAAATGCCATGGGGAAATCTAGAAGTAGGAGTGAAGCTATCAAAATTTGACAGATTGTCAGAATTTGTGATGTGGACCGATGTATGTAATATATAAGTCAGACCTGACCAATAAAATGAAACGCAGTTTTTATTCCAAGCAACGGTCGTGTCGATACTGCTTTATGGATGCACTACTATATATGTATATGGACGCTAACTAAACGGATGGAGAAAAAGCTTGACGGCAACTACACAAGAATGCTGCAAGCAAAGTTGAACGGGTCCTGGAGGCAGCATCCCACAAAGCAGCAGCTGTACGGCCACCGACCACCCAGACGAACCAAACATGCAGGACACTGCTAGAGAAGTAGGGACGAAATCATAAGTAACGTATTCGTGTGGACACCTTCACATGGACGAGCAAAGGCAGGACGACTAGCTAGAACCTACATATAACAGCTCTGTGCCGATACAGGATGAAGACCTACCGAAAGCGATGGACGATAGAGAAGGGTGGCGGGAGAGGGTCAGGGATATCCGTGCTGATGGCGTGACATGATGATGATACATATATACATATATCTACCTCACCACAATTTTTAAGCGGAGTTTAATAGATTTTGTTGTATAGCCATGAACAACTATACATACACATATATATGCAGAAACATAACGACGCAATAACGACGAGTGGACACAGTTCTTAAGAAAAATATACCTCTCACTTTATTTGAAAGTGTTCGAAAGGGTTACGAAGGGTATTATTGTGTGAGAGGTGAGTTGGAGACTGAACAGAACTGCAACATATTGACCTCCACTCTTCTGGCTATCACAGCCTTTCTTTCTCGTTCTCTTGGGCTGCTCAACCGGGGGCCTGGGGGCCCAGCCTCTGCTGGGATATGGTTTTCATTCCAGCATCTTCTCTCCAACTAACTTGAACTTCCTGTCGCCGGGGTTATATAATAATTTGACGACCACCTACTACCTGCGAGCGTCACAATTCGCACTCAATTCAACCCCTCGACAGTCAAGGTCGCCCCTGATATCTTTGACCGGATGCACCAGATATATACACAGGTGCATTTGGTCGGAGGCCAATATGCAACAATTTGAATTCCTAGTTTTCCTTCGCCGAGACTAGTTACCATACGAAGGTTAAAGTGTATAGTCTGCCCTGCTATTTACTCATAGCTAGTAAGAATATAGTTGGATAGGCGCCTTTCCTAAGGGTATAAGCACTTTATGATATGCAAGGAACTCGCGTTGCTATGTCCATTTTCTACGACGGAACTCATTACACCACGGACACCTAAAATATGTTAATTAAAAGTCCGTTTCTTATTGTTTTAACTTTGAAATCCATTGCTTGAAGTTTTAAGTAAGTTGACAGACCGGAGTTAAAGGCTCCCTTTTCAATTGCTACTACACCGAGGTGTCGAGGAAGGCGCTTCTCCTTTCTGCGAATTTCTCCAATTATCCTTGATCCGTCCCTGATAATGTTGAGTGTTATGCAAGGAGGCATCAAGTACCATTTTTGACTCCTTGGTAATACGACCTGGAATTGAACCCTGGTCTCCCAGACTATTTGTGAACACTCTAACCATTTTACGAATAATATTTTCCAAGTTTAATACCTGCATATATAATAGCATAGAGTACATTTTTATGCAAAAATTTTGCTCATTCGTATTACTTTTCTTTTTATCATTTTGCCCATGCGATTATGTCACATGAGTGACTGATGGTTTATTCACTGGAGTCTGAGAATCAGTTGTCATTCTTTTACTGGAGTCTGTATAGCAACAAATCTCCTCTGATCTCCAGGACTCTCATCAGTGCTGTGGTCTGGAGAGTCTCGATTCTTCCTTTGATTGTCAATTCCATAAATCTCTTGTCCAAGCCCTTGAGGACTGTCTCTTCCTAGTGCATCGACTATGATTTGTATCACCGTCACATTCAAGTTCCACAGCTTTTTCAGCTCTCTAGCAAGTGTGTGTGTGGATATATATATATATATATATATACTTGAGAAATTTTGTTCAAGGTGTTTCATGAAATCGATCTAGTCAACTACTTTTAACCACCTTTAAAAAGGCGTCTCCCTCTCTCTCTCTCTCTCTCTCTCTATATATATATATATATATATATATATATACAGGGTGATCCCCCCAAAAACACAGAACTCATAAACTTTTTTTCTTACTTCTACAAAAATAAAGCAAAATAATTCTCAAGTCTTTTTCTTGGTAGACCAGGACATGTTGGTCCCAATTTTTCATGCACAGAATCTACTTCATATCTTGAAAAAAAAAAAAGAAAAAGCTAGAATTAAATTTATGAATTTCAGTCTAAAATATATGGTTCTGTTTTTTTTTTTTTTTTTTTTTGGTGGGGGTCACCCTGTATTATTGAAAAATGTGAAAATGGTACTTGTATTGTTACGAACTTAGAACTGAAAAAAAATGAATCTAAGTCTGAATTAATAAACACAAGCGAATTTAAAATGCAAATCTCACTCTGTGCATTTCCCTTATTGGCTGAAAACGCCAGTAGCGAAATATGTCCACACACACACACATATACTGTGTGATTGAAAAGTATCTCTCAATTTTAAAATACTTATAATTTATTCCTTGTTAAAATTATAGTTAATAAATAAATTATAATTTTAAAATTTGAAGCTGGATTTTTTTCAAACGAACTATCGTTCACACACAATACCAAAAACAAAAGTTTATCTGCATAGACATAAATATGACAAAACAAATTGATTTTTAAAAAATCTGCTTTACGCGTTGTCACCCACCGCCAAAAAAATGAAAAGCGAGTTCGAATTCCAGCCGAGACAGCTTAAATTCACTTTGCATATAGAGGCACGCTTAGGAAAGGCGTGAAATTACTTCTCTCTGATATGCCACATCCCTAAATAGCTTGATTAAAAAAAAGTCCTGTCTCTGAGATGTTACGATAATTGAGAGACAAAAACGTTGCTGAGAGAGCACTTGAGCGCGGCACTTTACGATAACTATTTTAACCTTCCCCTCCGATTCAGGTAGGTTGCTATTGACTACCCAAATTTTTGTTGCTTCTCTCACCCTCGTTCGCTTTCTCATTCACCAACACAAATAGACATATGGAAACGAAAACAGTTTACCGTTCGAATTTCAACTGAGACTAAGGTTATGTTCCATTCATTCATAAAGATTTTGCGGACGAACTGTATGAACGCTTTGCATTCTGTTCCATTAACAGATATCTTGATGCAAATGTTCCGTCACTAGCATGCCACGATAATTGATAGAAAAGAAAAAGAGCAGATGAGTGATAGCTTGAATACATCAATTTTATAACTTCCTTATATGCCCAGGAATAACAGAAGGAAGTTCAATGTATATATATATATATATATATATATATATATATATATATAAAAGTTGGGTTGGCAAACCTCATTTTCTCGCTTGATGAACGCATAGACGAGAAACTGACAGTGGCCACTCACTGTTGACTCTGTGTCTACGCTATCTTGACATGTATACGCTCCAACAATCACTGTAAGCATACTTGATTTATAGATATTGCAAATTACATGTGTACATGTATATGCATGTCTGTGTGTGTACACACACATACACACACATACACACATACGTCACTATACATGTATGCGTATATATGTGTGTATATGTGCATGTGTACATGTATATGTTTGAGTTTGAATATATTGATACGTGTGTGTGTGTGTGTGTGTGTGTGTGTGTATATATGTGTGTGTGTGCGTGTGTGTGTATACATATGTGTGTGTATGTATATGTGTGTCTCTGTGTGTATATATATGGGTGTGTGTATGTATATATATATATATGTTTGTATATGTGCATATATATATATGTGTGTGTGTGGGTGTTTGTGTATGTATATATGTGTGGGTATGTGCATGTATGTGTGTGGGTGTATATATATTTTTGTGTGTGCATATATATATATATATATATATATGTGGGTGTTTGTGTATGTATATGTGTATGCGTGTGTATAGGTGTATGTATATGTGTGCGTTTATACATGTGTGTGTCCATATATATATATATATATATATATATATATATATATATATATACGATATATATATACATGTGTGTGTCCATATATATATATATATATATATATATATATATATATATATACGATATATATATATATATATATATACGATATATATATATATATATATATATATACGATATATATATATATATCCACACATACACATGTGTGTGTACTAATATAGGAGGGCGTGGTATGAAAAATGGGAGAAGAAAACCCTTCAATCCAATAAAAAAAAATATGCGAAAAACCTCTAAATAGTCTAAACTCCTCCGTGACAAAATCCCTATGCAACAAAGTCTGAAGCCCATAAACTCCGAAGTAATCTATGATTCAAAGCTCCCATCACAAAAGCATCAAGCGACAAACCCCCTTACACGTCAAGACACGCCAAACGGTAAATCACCCGATGTATTAAAAACGCTTAGAGACAAAATACCGAATATTTTGTGTTGTAGTATGCACTTAGCTGAGTAAACCTAAAATATGCAAATTTTTAATTAAGGAAACTTATAATCATTTTATATCTATAAGATCTACGACGAGAAACATTTTTGATAGGTAAGGAGCTTTGGTTTAATAGTATATCTATCTTTGATGGCTATTTAATGCCGAATCCTCTTTATATATGTATATATATATATATGTATATATATATATACACATATGTATATTGGCATAATGGTTAGTGTTCACCAATGGCCCAGGAGACCGGGGTTCAATCCCAGGTCGAGTTATATCGAAAATGGTCCTTTATGCCCTCTTGTTTAACACTCAGCATTAAACGATACGGATCAACAGTAAGTGGAGCAATTCAGGGAAAGGAGTAGCACACACCCTACCCCTCGGTGAAGTAGATTTGAAAAGGGAGCCTTCGGGTCACCCTCGACTACGGTCGCCAACTTTACTTATATATTTTCTCTTAAAAAAACAACAATCGGTCACATTCATCATCATCATCATGTTGTGCTAGTAGCACGGATATCCCTGACCCTCTCTCGCCACTCTTCCCTATCGTTCATCGCCTCTGGCAGGTCTTCTGGACTATATCCCGTATCCTCACATTTTCTCTTAAAAAAACAACAACAATCGGTCACATTAAGATAATAAATTTATTTCCATCCTGTTAAAAGCATTGATTTAAATCAATGCTCTAAAATGTTATTTACATTGAGCTCTTGAGCGGGATAATTTAAATTCAATATTCTATTTTTGAATATTTTATTGATCCTGATTGGAATTATTCCCTACTCCGGATTTACTGGATTGAATAATATCTAATATACGCGAATTCTTAAACGAATAGATTGTTGGTAAGATTATTTAAAAACGAGTTCGATATTTATCTGAGACCGTAACGGGTACTACCACTCCGGGTCAGAGTGGATTTGTGGGTTACTCCACGTTTTTCATTGTCCAAAATTGGAACCTTAACATCAGATGCAGTCTAATGTCATACCAAGGACACTAAATGGTTTCAAGTATTCCAATCTAACCCTAATAATTCTCTTTAATATTAATCTATTCTTTGCACACAACTAAATGGTTTCAAGTATTGTAAATAATTGATTAGTTTTATTTGACTGATAGATGGCACGCTTACAGGTGCTACCACTCTGGGTTAGAGTGTACATGGGAGTAATCGAAATAAAGAGGTACTCCACATTCCCCAAAGCTCTAGAATTGAAGTCTCACCATCAGATGCAGTTTGGTGTCATATTCAGAACACCCGTTTAGATGGTGGTCTTACCCCTCTGCAGAGATGCAATCGTTGTATTCTACACCCCCTGTTGACAGGGTGAAATATTTTTAGAGAAATGTAATGTTATTTGTGGCACCCGAATAATATTTTGTAGATTTCATAAAAATAAATAAATTGGAGGTTGATTGATTTTAGATTTATTTCAATAAAACTCCGTTACACCGACAATTTAAATGAAACCAGATACTCATTTCAGTTTTTTTTTAAACGAATTTAATATTTTACTTCTGAGAGAATTAATAAACAAACCACAAATTAAAAAAAAATCATGATTAAAAAGTTCCGTTTAGTTTCGCTTATGGTGTAAGGTTATCGTCGTAAGAATATAACTTGGATATTTGAGTTCAAATCTTGAGCGATGTTGCAGTTCACTTAGCGCTAATATCCTTGGGAAAGGTATGAATCCAGTTATTCTCCCTCTAGTAGGGCAGACTAGGCTCTTAACTTTGGTATTGCAGCTGGTCTGGGAGAAGGAAAAATGAACCCAAACCAGATGTTGACCTGGGGAGGGATGGTCACCGTCAGTCTCTCTCTGCACAAGACACGCTACACGAATAGCGCCCCCACCACAACCACATTTGGTTCCCAGTCGGATGTGGCTGTAGAATACACCGACTGCTTCTCTGCAGATGGGTAAGACCCCCCAAACGAGTGTCCTGCATATGACACTAAACAATTTGATAGCCAGGCTCTAGTAATGCTGTAGCTTTGGGGAATGCGGAATACCTCTTCATTACCATCGCTCCCAAGTCTACTCTGACCTGGAGTAGTAGCATGTAATAGGGTCCGTTCTATAAGTCAACAAATAGAAATGTTTGACATTTAAAATGAAAGCAAATAAATGACTTATGCTTAATTGAATTGTTTGATATAGAACTGTTTAATCATTTAACTGTGTAAACAATGATTGATGTTTAATTGAATTGTTAGTGTTACATAAAAATACTTGAAACCATTAAACTGTAAAAAATGAGCCCAAGTTTGTTTTAAGATATTATCAACAAAATGTGTTTACAAATCATATATATTTTATATGTATAAAATAACCTATTAAATAACCTACAATGGTTGATATGCCATAAAACCCAACCCAACCAAATCCAATATATTTAATATATATGTATAAAGAGGATTTGGCATTAAATAACCTAGAGTGGTTGATATGCCATACAACCCAACCAGACCAAATCCTATATATTTAATATATGTGTATAAAGAGGATTTGGTGTTAAATAACCAACAGTGGTTGATTGTGTCATAAAACCAAATCCAACCAAACACTTGGTTACAACATCAATGAGTGATTCAATTTTTACTAGAGTAGTTTTGTAGTATAAGTGGAAAATTTTGTTGCTGGGAGTTTTCTGAGAGGTTATTGTTGTAAATTCAATATTTCCTCATTTTTTTTATCGCTGTTTGTGTTGCACTTCAGATTACACCGCACACACATGCATATTTACAAAGAGATACGCTTATTGTAACGGTTATCGTCATGGGAAATTAAATCGTCGACCAGAGTTCAAATCTTGGACGAGACTGTTTACGTATGACATTAGGCTAATGCTTTTGGGGAAGGCATGAGCCCACCTGTTCCCCCTCACTAGCTATTGCTAAATAGTACGACTGACTGGGTTCTATAGCTTAAGTCTGGCAGCCAGTCAAGGAGAAGGAAAACGATGAATTCAAATTGCTGTATTTCACTGAAAAATTGGCCTTGTGTCACATACTGCCTATCGCAGGGGTTGAGTACACCCTCTTTCACATACCAGACTAGTCTTAAGCCATCATAATCTCTCTTGCTTTTTTAAAAAAATAAATACATCCAGCCCACAAGGCCAGAAGTATTGAGCACCCAGTTAGAGTGGAACTCACTAAGAATGTTCATCTTCCCGAGACACGTCGTAAGAATAACAGTTGGTAAATTTGACAGCAGCATATTAAAGAAAATCTCTGAAACAATGCCTACTTGAAAAATAAGATATTTTTCTAGTATGGTCATTATTAATGGTCAAGTGGGTGGCAGTGTCAAGCCTCCACTTAAACTTTACTATAAATTTTTGTGTGGAACCAATCATGAACAACCTCTGAAATTAGAGGGACAAAGCCAAATTTGTTTTATAAAACGAAACAAATAAACAAAAAATAGCGCTTTTCCGGGGATAAAAATTGTTTATTCTTAGTGTCTAAAGCAGGGACAAGACGCAGCCCTCGATGCCCGTCCGTGCAGCCATTTACCCAATTTTGAAAATCTTTTTCTCGTTGACCGTAAAAAAAATTAATATTACAACTGGAAATGAAACTCATTGATCGTGTGTGTGTGTGTGTGTGTGTGTGTGCAAATTGAATAGAAATTCTATGTTTCAAGTTAAATGTAGACATAATGAGAGTTTTAGTGACATCTATTTATTTTTGTTTGTCCATATCTATAGATAGATAGACTGTGATAGATATGGACGGACTGTGATAGACAGAGATTGATAGATAGATATGAACAGACAGTGATAGGGGCACCTCGGGTGGTGTAATGGTTAGCATGTTAGACTAGCAAACCTACACGAGTGAGTTCGATTCTCTTTGGGTGCCCCATTCATGCGGCCTTGTGCTACATCTAAGCAAAAAGCTTAGAAAATTAAATGAACAGACAGTGATAGGTATGGCAGATTGAGATAAAGATATTGATATGGACAGGCAGTGATCGATAGACAAATTGATATGGATAGACAGTGATAGAAACATATGAACAGATTGTGATAGATTTGGACAGGCAGTGATAGATAGATATGGACAGACAGTGATATATTGATCCTATTTACCCGACCCCTCCGCTCGGGCAGGATATGACACAAGGTCAATTTTTAAGCGGAGTTTAACAGGTTTGAATTCAGAGTTTTCCTTCTCCTAGACTAGTTGCCTCACCAAGGCTGAAGAACCTAGTCTGCCCAACTATTTACCCATAGCTGGAGGGAGAATAATTGGATTCATACATTTCCCAAGGGTATTAGTGCTATGTGAAATGCAATCAGTCTCGTCCAGGATTTGAACTCGTGTCACCGAGTCCATTTCCTACGACGATAACCATTACACAATGGGCACCTCCCGTTTTTTCCCAACCCCTCGGCTCGGGCAGGATATGGCACAAGGTCAATTTTTAAGCGGAGTTTAACAGGTTTGAATTCTGAGTTTTCCTTCTCCTAGACTAGTTGCCTCACCAAGGCTGAAGAACCTAGTCTGCCCTACTATTTACCCATAGCTGGAGGGAGAATAATTGAATTCATACATTTCCCAAGGGTATTAGTGCTATGTGATATATTGATAGATATGGATAGGCAGTGATAGACATATAGATTAATAGACATGGACAAAAAGAAATAGATATATAGATAGATATTGACAGATTTGAACAGACTGAGATAGTACCGACAGTTTCAGCTTTTTCTTTCAAAGGGCGTTAGCGCCAGTTGAAATACAAACATCCTCGTCTCGGATTTGAACTCGGGTCGCTGATTCCATTTTGTAAGACGATAACTATTACGCTAAACCAGCCGCCATACAATCATATTGAGTAACCATTCTTTTCAGTGGACAGGTGTTTTTATTTGTAAAACAAACTCTAATTACCTGAAAATGTGAAGATTTTAAAATTCTATTTTAAGTTTTGTTTTATGTGTCATTGATTGTCATTTTGTCTTAAGAGGCGTAGGTGGAGTTGGTGACACACAGAGATGAACGAGACAGACATTTTATCATGACAGCAGTTTAAACAAGTACCGGTAATTCAAGAGCTGTCCGGCAATTTAACTTTTCAAGGACCAACGGACAGCACCACTTAATAGTTTTAAAGTGCTTATTCTAGTTCTTCATTATATCTACTTTATCTTCCTCTCTCTATATATAAACACTCTCACAATATACATATGCATTATTCTCTCTCTCTCTCTCTATATATATATATAATCAGAATGAAGAAATTTGAAAAAATATTCAAAAAATCAAAAGTGCTCAATATCGGTCGATAGAGGAGGATAAAGCCTAAAATGAACGTGGTTCACTTACCTCTCTTTGACAGTCCCGTTACTACTAGTTTCACTGAATCTTTTTAAGGGAGTAAGAAAAAAAGTTCAGATGAGAGCAGCGAATAAAAAAAAGAGGCGGCGAATGAATACACTAAGTAACAAAATTATTTTTCTGCATTGTGAAGGAAACGGAAATAGTGGTGAAAGTATGAGTGGGGTGGGGAGATGCTAATTTTGTGCTAAAAAAGTTCCCCTACAAAAAAGTCTTCCAATGATATAAATTATATCGTAAACAGGTGATAAATAATTCCAAATTATAGATGGAAAATGTAAAATCCACTAAATGTTGCCAGGGGATGAAAAACTGGATCAAGTGTGGCAGGCAAACAGTGGGAAAGTAAACAGCATTTTATATAATGAAAACTGATTTTATGACACAGATGCTTAGGAAATAATTTTTTTCTGTAAAAATGCATTGGAAATGACATTTATGATACAAATGCATTAGAAATGATTTTTATGATTCAAATGTATTAGAAATGATTTTTATGATACAAATGCATTGGAAATAATTTTTATGATACAAATGCATTGGAATTAATTTTTATGATACAAATGCATTGGAAAAATTTTTTTCTGTAAAAATGCATTGGAAATGATTTTTTATGATACAAATGCATTGGAAATGATTTTTATGGTACAAATGTATTGGAAATGATTTTTATAATACAAATGCATTGGAAATGATTTTTATGATACAAATGCATTGGAAATGATTTCTTTTCTGTAAAAATGCATTGGAAGTGATATTTATGATACAAATGCATTGGAAATGATTTTTATGATACAAATGCATTGAAAATGATTTCTCTGATACAAATGCATTGGAAATGATTTTTATGATACAAAAGTATTGGAAATGATTTTTTTGTTGTTGTAAAAATGCATTGGAAATGACATTTATGATACAAATGCATTGGAAATGATTTTTTACTATACAAATTACATTGGAAATGAATTTTACAATAAGAATGCATGAAATAATTTGCATTTTAAAAAATATCTTAGAAATGATTTTTTTACAAAAATGTATTGGCCAATGACATTTATGTATTTATGCCTCAGGCGCAGGGATTGAAGTATTTTTGGTTTAACTTAGTACAAAAATCTGTTCAAAATTTTGAGCAGAAACATTTTGAGAGAAACGTCAAAGTATTTTACTCTTCAAATCGCTACTAAACACCGTTTAATCAAGCAAGTATTACAAGGAGACTTGACCTAAGACTTTTGAAAAGATATTGTAAAATAGCCAATAGAGAATTGTTTTATTTTTAGTCATAGGGGTTGATTCACGGAATAAATTCTTATCAGCAGAGGTAAATGTTCTTTTTTTAAACTCTAGTTTGGATGAAGTGAGAGATAATCAAAAATACTAAACAGAAATACAATTATGGCTTCAACATCAACGTATATATAAAATACAATTGACGACAACGATTACCAGCTGACAGGATTTTAGACCGGAACTTACCATCTTGTAGATTTTGGGGTTCCGGTCGACAGCAAAGTAAAAATTTAAAAAAAACGTGAAAGGATATAAAAAAAATAAGTGGATCGTATCAGTAAATTAAAAAAAAGCTCTGGAACATGAATGTGATGATAATATCAATTGTAATAGGTGAGCTTGGAACTGTCCTTAAAGTCTTGAAGAAAAAGACAGAAATTGGATATCAGAAGAGGAATTGAGACCATCCAGACCACAGCAGTGTTAAGATCGGCTAGAATACTCAGAAGAGTCCTGGAGACCAGAGGACAATTGCTGCTAGCCCAGCTCCAGTGAAAAACCTTCAGCTAAAAATTTGCAACAAGTGAAATAATAATAAAATAAATAAATACAAAGACTTAGTAATAGATTTTTGAAAAAATGTGGCACCTTAAAACTGCCAGCGTGCCAATAATAGAGGGAGGACTGGATACGAACAAGAAACAGATATAAATAAATTAACAAGATAGCTGGCTGTTCAGTCTAAATGAAACCCCTAAAATTGCACTTTGTGGAAGTACTCATCACGTTAGGAGAATAGTGAGGGGGAAAATATCACCCAAAAGAGGCAGCAAAAAAATAAGTTGGCGACCGTAGACGAGGGTGACCCGAAGGTTCTCTTTTCAATAGTTAAGATATCAAGGCATAGTAGAGGACGCAACCCCTTTCTCTGGATTGCTTCACTTACTCTTGATACGTACCTTATAATGCTGAGTGTTAAGCAAGTATTGTTTTGGGTTTTTTTTTTTTTAGTCTTTGGTCTGTCTTGACCTTGGATAAAACCCCGGTCTCCCGGCCAACACTCTAACCATTATGGGCCGGTATAAATACATAGAATGCATATAATCACCACCTCCTTCTCTCTCACCGTATGTCTTTCTTTCTTTCTTTCTTGTTTAGTGCTTCTTTCTTTCTTTCTTTCTTGTTTAGTGCTTCTTTCTTTCTTTCTTTCTTTCTTGTTTAGTGCTTCTTTCTTTCTTTCTTTCTTGTTTAGTATATAATCACCACCTCCTTCTCTCTCACTGTATGTCTTCGGTAAAGACCCGGTGAGTGATTGTTAAAAGCAAAGTTCAAAATTAAATCAAATTAATAAGAAAAAGTAGAAAGAAAACGAAAAAAGAGGGAAAGAAAAACAAGAGAAGGAATAGAACTACCAAATAAGGAATTTGGGGGTGTCCACGTGGTGTAATGGTTAAAGCGATGAACTGCGGAATCGTAGTACGCGAGTTTGTACTCCAGTCGCGCTATTACGTTCACTTTCGGGCAAATACCCTTGGGAAAGGTATGAACCCCCATATTCTCCAGCTATGGGTAAATAGTAGGGCAGACTAGGTTCTTCGGCCTTGGTGAGGCAACTAGTCTAGGAGAAGGAAAACTCTGAATTCAAAACCTGTTAAACTCCGCTTAAAAATTGACCTTGTGTCATATCCTGCCCGTTAAAAACTCACAAGGCACAAGCTGTAAGGCCACTTCCGACCCATCACGCGAACCATTAAAGTAAGACAAGCGAAACATGGAGGGCACTGCAAGCGAATTAAAAACGAATTCATAAGCGATGTTTTCCTATGGACACACCAGTGTCAGCCGGCCAGTAAAAACTTACATTCACCAGCTCTGTCCGATGACTGGATGCTATCTAAAGGACTTACCAAGAGCGATGGCCTATAGGGACGGATGGTGAGAATAAGAGTCAAACGACTTCGTGCTGTCAGTAAACAAAGTGCACGGAAACAATACTTGTACAACTACAACACATTCTCTCTATGTGTATTATATATCAAGCATTTCCTGTGTCTTATCGGACATTTGAGGATATTTAATATATCTTTCGAAGTCATTTAACCGGAAGATGAAGAATCTTATTACGTATTAGTAAAAATAATAGATTTAATTACATATTCAAATGTCAAATCGGACATCATTTCACACACACACACACACACACACACACACACACACACACACACACACACACATATATATATAGTTATTTCAAATAGTGATGGTTTGAACAATTTTCTACCCAAATCGATTAAGAAAACCCGAAAACGTGCTTAATGCAGTTGTGAGAAAAGTCGCTTAAAAATTTAAAAGTAATCTAAGTTTACAACTTTACGTATCACCTCTGACTTCACGTAAGTTTTACCCACTAACAATCGTGTAGGCTCAGCGCACGTGAAACTTGAAGTCATGGGTGGTACGTAAAGTTGTGCACCATTTCTTAAACTTTGAATTTCATCAATCTATCTAACTTAGTCTAACGTAAAGTTGTAATCTACTAAGCATTTTGCTTAGATGTGGCACAAGGCCATATGAAAGGAGCACCCAATGAGATTCGAACTCACTCGTGTAGGTTTGCTAGTCGAGCTTGCTAACCATTACACCACCAGAGGCGCCCTAGTCTAACGTAAAGTTGGGCGGGCTTCGAGCGTCCTGTGTGTGTCTAGCCCCACTGAAGAGTTCTAATAGAACGAAACAGTCTGTCTGTGGATGACAATATATTCGCTCCTCTGGGGGTTGAGCACTCTGGCGAAAGAATTGTCGGCCGCCGCTAGCGTAATGCAAAGCTTTCCGAAAGAATTGAGCACTCTGGTAGCCGATCAGGTATAAAAAAAATGTAAACAAAAGGCTGCTGCTGCTGTTGCTAAATAAATACCTTAAAAAATTCCCTTAGCCAACGTGGTCCGCTTGGTGGCCGAGAGGTCTGAAACTTAGTCTAACGTAAAGTTAAGCGAGCTTCGAGCGTCCTGCATGTCTAGCCACACTGAAGAGTTCTGATAGAACGAAACAGTCTGTCTGTGGATGACAATATATATATATATAGTTTATGAAATAAACTGTAATGTTTCTATTACGTTTTATTTTACTCTATTTCGACTCTCAAGTGTCATCAGACGAATGTAATAATTTCAAAAATTTACACCAAAAGTGAACTGGTATATATATATATATATATATATATATATATATATGAAGAGGAAGTAATGTCACATTGGATCTATTTCATTGAGGCAGTGAACCAGCACAGACTGAGAAGCAGGAAGTAAAAATTATTTTGATTTAAAACTTCTCAATTTGTTGAGAGACATTTAGATGGGAAGCACTGAAAGTTTGTTGTTTTTTTTTTACACGAATTGCCTCTTTAATTCGTGATTCATTTTTTCTTAAAACTCTGGAACAATCCTCAGATAAAAGAAAATAAAAAAGACACGTCACTTAAAACAAGAGATCCCAGTTGTCGTGAACTGGACATTTTTTATGCCAACTAAATGTTTGGTTTTATGCATTATTTTTTAAACCAATTCTTTCTTTTTGTGTACTTCGTTTTTTCTTTCTTTCTTTCTTTCTTTCTTGTTTAGTACTTCTTTTTTTTTTCTTTCTTGTTTAGTGCTTCTTTCTTTCTTTCTTTCTTGTTTAGTACTTCTTTCTTTTTTTCTTTCTTGTTTAGTGCTTCTTTCTTTCTTTCTTTCTTTCTTTCTTGTTTAGTACTTCTTTCTTTTTTTCTTTCTTGTTTAGTACTTCTTTCTTTCTTTCTTTCTTGTTTAGTACTTCTTTCTTTTTTTCTTTCTTGTTTAGTACTTCTTTCTTTTTTTCTTTCTTGTTTAGTGCTTCTTTCTTTCTTTCTTTCTTGTTTAGTACTTCTTTCTTTCTTTCTTACTTTCTTGTTTAGTACTTCTTTCTTTTTTCTTTCTTGCTTAGTGCTTCTTTCTTTCTTTCTTTTTTTCTTTCTTGTTTAGTACTTCTTTCTTTTTTTTCTTTCTTGTTTAGTACTTCTTTCTTTTTTCTTTCTTGCTTAGTGCTTCTTTCTTTCTTTCTTTTTTTCTTTCTTGTTTAGTACTTCTTTCTTTTTTTTCTTTCTTGTTTAGTACTTCTTTCTTTTTTTCTTTCTTGTTTAGTGCTACTTTCTTTCTTTCTTTCTTGTTTAGTGCTTCTTTCTTTCTTTCTTTCTTTCTTTCTTTCTTTCTTGTTTAGTACTTCTTTCTTTCTTTCTTTCTTGTTTAGTGCTTCTTCCTTTTTTTCTTTCTTGTTTAGTGCTTCTTTCTTTCTTTCTTTCTTTCTTGTTTAGTACTTCTTTCTTTTTTTCTTTCTTGTTTAGTGCTTCTTTCTTTCTTTCTTTCTTTCTTTCTTGTTTAGTGCTTCTTTCTTTCTTTCTTTTTTTCTTTCTTGTTTAGTACTTCTTTCTTTTTTTCTTTCTTGTTTAGTACTTCTTTCTTTTTTTCTTTCTTGTTTAGTACTTCTTTCTTTTTTTCTTTCTTGTTTAGTGCTTCTTTCTTTCTTTCTTTCTTGTTTAGTACTTCTTTCTTTTTTTCTTTCTTGTTTAGTACTTCTTTCTTTTTTTCTTTCTTGTTTAGTGCTTCTTTTTTTAGTACTCCTTTCTTTTTTGTTTAATTCTCCTGTCTTTCTTTCTCTCTTTCTTTCTTGTTCAGAACTTCTTTCTTTCTTGTTTAGTATTTCTTTCATTCCTTTTGTTCTTTCTTTCTTTTTTTAGTACTTCTTTTTTTTTTTTTTTTTTAGTACTTCAGTCTATCTTTTTTTTTTATTCTTCTTTCTTTCTTTCGTGTTTAGTACTTCTTTCATTCCTTCTTTCTTTCTTTCTTTCTTAGTACTTCTTTCTTTCTTTTTTTAGTACTTCTTTCTTTCTTTCACTAAGTATTTACTTTCTTTCCTTTTCTGACATACTTGCCCAGTCAGCTGGGGCTGTAGAATACACTGACTGCACCTCTGCAGAGGAGTAAGACCCCCCCCATAACGAGTGTCCTGGATATAACTCTAAACAATCTGATGGTGAGGTTCCAGCAGTGCTGGAGCTTTGGGGAATGCGGAGTACCCCTTCATTGCCATTGCTCCCAGGTCCACTCTGGTCCGGAGTGGTAGCACCTGATAGGGCCCTATCTATGGGTTAAATAGAACTAACAGCATACTTATGCTAAAATGGATTGAGTAAACTGAATAGCTTGAAGTAGAAACGTTTTTGACAATTAAACCGTACTTACACTTAAACTGCGTGCTTATGCTTAACTGAATTATTTCAAATAGAACTGTTTTTCGACATTAAAACTGTATTTACACTTAACTGAATTAATACATATAACTGCTTAAATAGTTTGAAATGAAAATGTTATTGACAATTAAACTGTGTACTTATGCTAAACTGAACTGTTTTCAATAGAACAGATTATTTACATAAAAATAGATTTGGCGTTAAATAACCTACAAAGGTTGATATGCCATAAAACCAAACAAAACAAACCAAACCTTTTCTGACATACGTCTTTTCGTTTTCATCCCTTTTAACTTATATTTTTCTTTATTTCTTTAACTATTTTCTTCTTCTTTTCCTTCATCCTTTTATTTCTCTTATATTTTTCTTTCTTTTCATTGATATTTTTCTTTAATTCTCCAAATATTTTCTTTTTCGTTTATCTTGTTCCTTCAATCAAGTATTTTCTTTCTTTCTTCCCCTTTTTATTTATCTGTCCATTTCATTCATTCTTTCTTTCCTTTTTCCTCACTTAGCCTTTTTTTTTCTTTTTCTCTGTTTCTTTTCGTTTTCAATCATGCATTTTCTTTCATTTTCTTTTCTTCCTTTATTTTCTTTCAACATTCTTCTCTTTTTGACATTCTCCTTCCTCTTAAGATTATCTTTATCTATAATCCACGAGGCAAATTTTCTTTTCTATAATCCACAAGGCTTGACATATTAAACTGCAATATAGACAAATCTTTAACCATTTGTGATTTTACAATGTCCCGACTCAAAATTAAGTTTTCAGCATTGGTAGCCAGTTACAAGATGCAGGTTTCCTGTTGGTAAAATTTGGATTTATCTGGCTAATCTGAGTTTGGCATTTTCTGTCAATCGGAAAATTTATTTTTCCTATAATGCATTTCTGACAGAAAGCGGTTAAATAATCCAATACAATCCGTTCTCAGATTTCTTCACATTTCTTCTTGTTACCATTTTTCTTTGTTATGGAGGTATTTCTTCTTACCATTTTTTTCATGTCTCCATTCTGGTTCCCATTCTATAGGGTGCGGAAGCAAAATATGGAATAATTATTAAATTTTTTTTTTAGTCTGACGAGTCCAATCTTTGAAAAAAAAAAAAAAAAAACGCAAAAAAATCTAAATTTTCATGATTAGCTCTATTATTCAAGCACTTTTTTTTAAAGAAAAAATTCCGCCCAATATGAATGAGCTAGCAAAGAAAGGACAAAGAATCTATGATTTGCTTATCGCGGAGACCAAGCCAAAGTTTCTTTGTCTACCGCATACAAAGCAAAGAAATTTTATTTTTACAGACAAATAACTTTTAAGGAAAAGGTGGGGGGGTGAAGAGTAGAGAATTGAACAAAAAACGAAAAGAAGGCTTTTTAACTGCTCTTGATACGGCGAGGGTGCCCACAACGTCAATAGGAAAACATGCAAATGAATTGAAAGTCTACGAAAAAACCGTTAGGACAGTGATTAAACAAGATTTAAGCCGAGACTTTAACCCCCTTGATTACGCTATGTGGGGCGTTTTAGAAAACAAATCAAATGCAACTTCCCATCCAGACATTGGTTCGCTTAAAACTGCTATTGAGGAGGAATGGAATGAAATGTCTGAAGAATTTATTTTGAAGGCATACAAATCGTTTTGAAGGCGTGTTAATAAAATATTGGAAAAAAAGGCGGCCATATTGAGTAAATTTACTTTTTTTTATGCCTATCTTCTTATTTTGTTGTTTATTTTTTAAGATTTAGATTAATCTTGCTTTATAATAGTCGTTTATTATTATACTAGAATGTTCCTAATTTTGCTTCTGCACCATGTAAAAAAAATACAAACACGGGGAATAGAAATGTTTAATTACAACAAGTGGTTCCAATTTCCTGAAATGGGTTGCATTGTTCTGCCTTTTTTTTTTTTTTTTTTTTTTTTTTTTTGATACCACATTTATTACCCATCGCATCCACAAGCCGCCATTTTGGGATGAATTTTAATAAATACAAGTGCTTGAACAACAGAGCTAACCATGAAAATTTGGATTTAACGGCTTTTTTTAAAATTCGACTAATCGGACTAAAAATGTTTTAAAAATCATTCCTTAATTTGCTTCCACACCCTATGTGTGTGTGTATATATATATATATCATTAGGAACTAGAAAATATATTTTGCTCAGCATGTTTTATATATATATATATATATATATATATATATATATAAGAGTCCTACGTGTCTAGCCACACTGAAAAGTTCTGATAGAACGAAACAGTCTGTCTGTGGATGACAATATATATATATATATATATATATATATATTAATTAGCCGTGGATTGAGCTCGTTTTTACGGGGGAAGATTGATCTTTTTAAGTCTATTTACAGACTTAATTATATATATATATATATATATATATATATATATATATATATATATATATATATATGCGTGTGTGAACAGACTAAGATCGGTAGATATTAACAGAAATGAATTGGCTGTGATAAACGATTAAAATACAATGATAGCATAAAGGTATCCTAAGTTAGGTTGAATTACAAGAATTGCTTTCTATGATTATGTCTGCGTTCTTCCTACTAAATCTACTAAATCTTATGGAAATACTATTTTGAACAGACAAACACGTGTAGGAGAGAAATTGCAAATGTCTGCAGCTAGAATTTTTTTTTCTTTCATTTTTTCTCTTTTTTTTTTTTTTTTTTCTTTTTTTCTCCCCCTTTGCAAATTTTAACTGCTACAGAATCTACCCTGAAGATATTAGCAATAAAATAAGTGACCCTTTTCAGAGTTCTCCTTTCAGGGTTTTGAAGGTGGGAGGAGGAAATATCAGCTTATGCTGAGTAGATTTTTTTTTCTTGTGATGTGAAAGAACAACGTAATAAAGTTTGGCTTTGCGGAATCTCGAAGAAAACAAGCAGAAACAAAGACGAGAACAGAACAAGCATACATTAGGGGAAAAAGTCAGACATGTGGACACATAAAAATACCATACACTGTATTAGCGGTGTTACGAACTTCTGGACTGGTCTTAAGAACAGATATACGAAGTGGTATTCTCAAGTCGATGAAGAAAAGATTTATTGTTAGATAAATCATCGCCCACCAACAGATATATATATATATATATATATATATATATATATATATATATATATATATATATATATATATATATATATATATATATATATGTAATTGTTAAAGTGTTGGACTGCAGAATCGTAGTACGCGAGTTCGGTCTCCAGTCGCGTTATTATGTTCACTTTCGGATAAATACCCTTGGGAAAGGTATTAGCACCCTTACCCCCCCAGCAATAGGTTAAACGGTACCAGTATTGTCTTTGTAAAAGAATGGATTTGGCATTAAATAACCCGAGAAGGTTGATATGCCATTAAAAAACAACGTTTATATTCTAGGTATTCTAGTCTTGCTTTACTGAGTGTATTGAGCACTTTTACATATTAGCTTAGGTGTTTTTTTTTCTTTTGTCTTGGCATTGCGGTATTGGTTGATTATTCTCAAGCTGTACTGATGTTTTCAGTTTTTTCTTTTCTTTTCTTTTTCCAGTTTGAAATATTTTTTAAATTTACAAATTGCAGTATTTTCACGCCGTCAGAGTTAAAGAAATAGTAATAAAAACTATATATATATATATAAGTTGGCGACCGTAATTGAGGGCGACCTGAAGGTTCCCTTTTCAATAGCTACTATATCGAGTCGTAGGGGAGGGCACTACTCCTCTCCCTAGATTGCTCCACTTTGCTCTTGATCCGTACCTTGTAATGCTGAGTGTTAAGCAAGACGGAATCAATCACCATTTTCTGAGTCTTTGGTATGACTCGACCTGGGATTGAATCCCAGTCTCCCGGACAATTGGCGAACACTCAACCCACTAGACCAAAGGACCGAAATATATACCAACCCTTCCATCAGAACAGGATGTGGCAAAAGGTCAATTTTTAAGCAGTTTAACGGGGTTTAATTCAATTTTCCTTCTTTAAGATCGGTAGCCATACTAAAGTTAAAGAGCCCAGTAAGTCCTATTTACCGATTGTTGGATTCATGCCTTTCCCAAGGGTATTAGTGTATGTGAAATGCAAACAGCCTCGTCTAGAATTTGACCTCAGGTCACCGTGCCTATTTACTACGACAATAACAATTGAATGAATTGTTAGTGAACTTAAAATTGAGTACTAAAGAAACATTTTTACAATTAAAATCGTACTTTTGAATTTCCATTCTACCTACTTAAGTTATTGTGTGTCTTGGGTAGGACACGAAATCGTATTTAGTTGTGAGGCTCTACTTCTGGAGATGTAGAAAATGTGGAGTATCCATTTGTTGCCATTATTCCCTGGGTCAGTCAGGTCCGGAGTGGAAATACTTGTTAATATCCGATCTATGGGTCAAATACATCTGTTTGAAAATTATTTGTATTTGATAGGAATACTTGAAGTATGTTTGCAAAGAAATTACTATCAAATAGGAATAATTGATATTTATCTCTGTCCGTGGTGTAATTGTTTTCGTCGTCAGAAATGAACACGGCGATAGGAGTTCAAATCCTGGACGGCACTGATTGCATTTCACATAGCACTAATACCCTTGGGAAAGGTATGAATTCAATTATTCCCCCTCCAGCTATGAATAGATAGTAGGGCAGACTGATTTCTTAAGCCTTGTTGAGGCAACGAGTCTAGGAGAAGGAAAACTCTGAATTCAAACCAGTTAAACTCAGCTTAAAAATTGACCTTGTGATTGGTAAATATGAATATTTATCTCTGCCTCTCACCAGACAGGACTTGACGTAAGGTCAATGACCCGAAGGTTGATTATAGTGGGGATTAGGGGAGGGGAAGGTCGGGTACGAACCGAGGTTTGAGCCCTGTTGGATTATGCTGGTCATCAGCCTAGCTGGACTTGAACCCAAATCTGGGTCCAGGTACGGATGCCTGATTTTAGCTTAAACTGGACTGCAAGGTCCAATGCTATACAAGGGTGACAAAGGTGTTAGTGACGCAACTCGCCCACCCGAAGATGGCCCAACCGAAGCTGGGGGCCTTTTGGCCTCAAGTCTGCCATTGAACATTGACGGTCCGACATGGATGCCAGACAGTACACTGAAAAACCTCCTCACGAAGCACAGTAGCTAATCAAACTAATTAATTAGGAATTTAATCCAAATAATTATGTATATATTATTTGAATAGGAATACTTGAAGCTCTATGACTGTAAATTATTTTTATTAAGAATAGTTACTTGAAGGTATAATCGTTTACTGAAGATTATTATTTGTCAGTTGAAACCATTTATCTGTACAAACAAATGACTATTATCAAATCGGAATAATCACTTGAAACCATGCAATTATTTGTAATAGATAGGAATACTTGAAACCAAATAATCATGTGTAAAAATGATTAAAGGTGGAGTGCAATCTTAGGCATTAATTAACCCATAAGGAGTTGATATGCCGGTAAACAAATAGACCAAACCAAGCCTATCTATCTCTCAATCCAATTTATCTAACTTAGTGGCTGTCCTTATCTATCTATCTATCTATCTATCTATCTATCAAACCCATAAGGAGTTGTCATAAAAAATAAACCAAACCCAACTACTTTAGATTACAGGCTTGAAATTTCTCCTATCATAATAGAGATCCCTACTTTTTTTTATTTTTCTCAACTTCAGGTGAGAGAATATATAATGAAATTTTCAAGAAGTTTTTTTTCTTTCTTCTACAGTTTCAGAGCTGGAGTTGGGTTCACCTAGCCACGTGACATTCGTAACTGGTGGCAAAAATGACAAGCATCGATTCCCATTGCCCTAGGTCATCAGATCTTGAGAAATCTAAGACCAACACGATCACTTTGCATACGTGCCGGGAGACTAAGCAAAGGCTGGCATAGTTCACATTCCACCGAATGATCCTATGACCAGTTTTATCCAAAAGCGCACAAGTTTCAGGTCGTGTGCGTCCTTCCTCTCCCAAAACCCCACAATAAAATGACCTTGTGTCAAATCCTGCTTGATGGGAGGCATGGATAAATACCAAGTCTAGAGAATCCAGACAGTCCTATTTTGATTCATCGCAGAAGGTAGAAGAGATGAGACTGATGACTTTCCTCAATAACATTAGCACGTATGAATTGAGCATGAGAAGTTGAACACTGCTTCCCGATTCCATTTTCCACGCCGACAACTGTTACCCCAGCTAAACACTCTACTTTACAATACAAATATCTTTTGAACTATTTACAAATAGAAGCACATAGGAATATCTTAACTACAAGCCAAGAATATGGGTGATTGAAAATTAAAATACTCATCAGAATGTCCTGAAAAATACCTTTAGTGTCTCGCAGTCAGCATCACGAAATAAAATTTGTGCAAAGTGACATATTTACGGGTACTAATTTACGCCGACTTGTTGGTGCACTTGGAAGTAACAAAGGGTATCGAGTAGACTCAGATACTGTGTCAGCAATTGCTCTTCCCTGTCATAAATGAAGGGTAAAGGTCAAAGGTTGTAGCATGAATCAAACCAGATATTTACCAACAAGTTCCATACATTGTGCAGATACTTGAGTCGGGCGTTCATGTCAGTGTCCGCAATCTTAACTTTTTTCTTCTGCTCTCCTCTGCTATCTATCTATCTATCTATCTATCTATCTCAATGTATCTCTGGTCTTAACCATCAATCTCAAGCTGTTATAATCTATCTGTTGATTTCAGTCTGTTTGTATCTATCGATCTATCTAAGCTGGTAGCCGATTTTGTTTGTTTCAGTAATCCGTTGCACGATTAATAGGTGACTTTTATTATGTTCGATTTCGGTTAATAATATTCAATTAAGTGCATTCTTAAGTAAAACTTATGAGTGTATGTGTCTATGTGTGTACATATATATATATATATATATATATGTGTGTGTGTGAAGAAGAGCTTCTTTGGTATCTATTTTGAAACTGACGATCCCTTACCAAATAGTTTTGCATTTGGTACAAGGTAATTTGCTAGGAACGAATCCGGGGAATATGGAGTTTATGAGAGGAGTGTTATCTCGTGTTTCAGTGAAAGATTCTCAATGTGATAATGTACGGAAAGTCATGTAAATTTGGGATTATCTTTGCTGGGTGTTCTTTACTGTTTGAAATGCTAGTACCGCTCGTGACATTACGTACGGTTCAATCTTCCCCATGCATCTGCTGCAAAATGTAAGGAAAAAAAAGGCTTATTGAAGTAACTACGCACACAAATAGATATGAACAGAGATAGAGAACTGACTGATATAGATAGGGAATGAGATAGATGACTGATATATCCCTAGAGGGAATATAATCAGTATAAATGAGACTTAACACGAAGAGTAAGTATAACAAGTTTATCGAACGAAAATACAACGTAACAAATAATATCTTAACACTCGATCGTATCTTGAATGCCAGAGTGGCTACTCTCGCTTCGCGCTTGGTTACCGCTTGCTAGCGTCTTTTATAGACTGAGTAATCCATTCTCAGGGGGTGTCAGGATCTTCCACTATATCAATGACAAAATTTGATAAAATATGAGATAGATGACATAATTAGAAAAAAGACTGATATAGATAGAAAATATGATAGACGACAGAAAAAAGTGTTATAAAGATAGGGAATGGAAATAGATGATAAAATTAGATTGAGATTGATGTAGATGATATAACTAGATAGAAAAAAGACTGATATTGATAGAGAATGAGATATATGAAAAAATGAGATAGATGACATGATTAGATCGATAGACAAAAGACTGATATAAAAAGGGAATAAGATAGATGACACAATGATAAAGATAAAGAATGATATGATAGAATTAGATAGGGAATAAGAGAGATGACAGAGAAAAATGTGATAAAGATAGGGAATGAAATAGATAGCAAAATTAGATTGAGAATAATGTAGATGACATAATTAGATGGACAACGGACTGATATTGATAGAGAATGAGATATATGACAAAATTATATAGAGAACTAGATGAGAAAATTAGATCGATAGAAAAAAGACTGATATAGATATGAAATAAGATAAATGCCACAATTAGATTGAGAGCAGACTGATATAGACGGGGAATGATATAATTATGAAAGAACGGACCTGTACAGACATAGAATGGGATGATATAATTAAATATGGAATGAGATAGATGACATAATTAGATAGGGGACACACAGATATACATAGGCAATAAGATAGAGAAATGACTGGTATAGATAGGGAATGAGATAGAGAACAAACTGGTATAGATAGGGAATGAGATAGATGTAATAATTAGATAGGGGACACACAGATATACATAGGCAATGACATAAAGAATAGACTGGTATTGATAGGGAATGAGATAGAATTCATAATTAGACAGGGGACACACAGATATACATAGGCAATGAGATAGAGAATAGACTGGTATTGATAGGGAATGAGATAGATGTCATAATTAGATAGGGGACACACAGATATACATAGGCAATGAGATAGAGAACAGACTGGTAGTGATAGTGAATGAGATAGATGTCATAATTAGATAGGGGACACACAGATATACATAGGCAATGAGATCGAGAACAGACTGGTAGTGATAGTGAATAAGATAGATGTCATAATTAGATAGGGGACACACAGATATACATAGGCAATGAGATAGAGCACAGACTGGTATACATAGGAAATGAGATAGATGTCATAATTAGATAGGGGACACACTGATATACATAGGCAATGAGATAGAGAACAGACTGGTATAGATAGGGAATGAGATAGATGTCATAATTAGATAGGGTACACACAGATATACTTAGGCAATGAAATAGAGAACAGACTGGTATTGATAGGGAATGAGATAGATGTCATAATTAGATAGGGGACACACAGATATACATAGGCAATGAGATAGAGCACAGACTGGTATTGATAGGGAATGAGATAGATGTCATATATAGATAGGGGACACACTGATATACATAGGCAATGAGATAGAGAACAGACTGGTAGTGATAGTGAATGAGATAGATGTCATAATTAGATAGGGGACGCCCAGATATACATGGGCAATGAGATAGAGAACAGACTGGTATAGATAGGGAATGAGATAGATGTCATAATTAGATAGGGTACACACAGATATACTTAGGCAATGAAATAGAGAACAGACTGGTATTGATAGGGAATGAGATAGATGTCATAATTAGATAGGGGACACACAGATATACATAGGCAATGAGATAGAGCACAGACTGGTATACATAGGAAATGAGATAGATGTCATAATTAGATAGGGGACACACAGATATACATAGGCAATGAAATAGAGAACAGACTGGTATAGATAGGGAATGAGATAGATATCATAATTAGATAGGGTACACACAGATATACTTAGGCAATGAAATAGAGAACAGACTGGTATTGATAGGGAATGAGATAGATGTCATAATTAGATAGGGGACACACAGATATACATAGGCAATGAGATAGAGCACAGACTGGTATACATAGGAAATGAGATAGATGTCATAATTAGATAGGGGACACACAGATATACATAGGCAATGAAATAGAGAACAGACTGGTATAGATAGGGAATGAGATAGATGTCATAATTAGATAGGGTACACACAGATATACTTAGGCAATGAAATAGAGAACAGACTGGTATTGATAGGGAATGAGATAGATGTCATAATTAGATAGGGGACAGACAGATATACATAGGCAATGAGATAGAGCACAGACTGGTATACATAGGAAATGAGATAAATGTCATAATTAGATAGGGGACACACTGATATACATAGGCAATGAGATAGAGAACAGACTGGTATAGATAGGGAATGAGATAGATGTCATAATTAGATAGGGGACACACAGATATACATAGGCAATGAAATAGAGAACAGACTGGTATAGATAGGGAATGAGATAGATGTCATAATTAGATAGGGTACACACAGATATACTTAGGCAATGAAATAGAGAACAGACTGGTATTGATAGGGAATGAGATAGATGTCATAATTAGATAGGGGACACACAGATATACATAGGCAATGAGATAGAGAACAGACTGGTAGTCATACTGAATGAGATAGATGTCATAATTAGATAAGGGACAAACAGATATACATAGGCAATGAGATAGAGCACAGACTGGTATAGATAGGGAATGAGATAGATGTCATAATTAGATAGGGGACACACTGATATACATAGGCAATGAGATAGAGAACAGTCTGGTATAGATAGGGAATGAGATAGATGTCATAATTAGATAGGGGACACACAAATATACATAGGCAATGAAATAGAGAACAGACTGGTATAGATACGGAATGAGATAGATGTCATAATAAGATAGGGGACACACAGATATACTTAGGCAATGAAATAGAGAACAGACTGGTATTGATAGGAAATGAGATAGATGTCATAATTAGATAGGGGACACACAGATATACATAGGCAATGAGATAGAGAACAGACTGGTATTGATAGGAAATGAGATAGATGTCATAATTAGATAGGGGACACACAGATATACATAGGCAATGAGATAGAGAACAGACTGGTATTGATAGGAAATGAGATAGATGTCATAATTAGATAGGGGACACACAGATATACATAGGCAATGAGATAGAGAACAGACTACTATAGAAAGGGAATGAGATAGAGAACAGACTGGTATTGATAGGG
The DNA here is from genome assembly GCA_963585895.1 of Sepioteuthis lessoniana. NCBI lineage: Eukaryota > Metazoa > Mollusca > Cephalopoda > Myopsida > Loliginidae > Sepioteuthis > Sepioteuthis lessoniana. The sequence goes on along the minus strand of CAUZXS010003918.1, from coordinate 156,943 downwards.
AATGAGATAGATGTGATAATTAGATAGGGGACACACAGATATACATAGGCAATGAGATAGAGAACAGACTGGTATTGATAGGAAATGAGATAGATGTCATAATTAGATAGGGGACACACAGATATACATAGGCAATGAGATAGAGAACAGACTACTATAGAAAGGGAATGAGATAGAGAACAGACTGGTATTGATAGGGAATGAGATAGAAGTCATAATTAGATAGGGGACACACAGATATACATAGGCAATGAGATAGAGAACAGACTGCTATAGATAGGGAATGAGATAGAGAACAGACAGGAATTGATAGGGAATGAGATAGAGAACAGTCTAGTATTGATAGGGAATGAGATAGATGTCATAATTAGATAGGGGACACACAGATATACATAGGCAATGAGATAGAGAACAGACTGGTATAGATAGGGAAGGAGATAGATGTCATAATTAGATAGGGGACACACAGATATACATAGGCAATGAGATAGAGAACAGACTGGTAGTGAAAGTGAATATGATAGATGTCATAATTAGATAGGGGACACACAGATATACATAGGCAATAAGATAGGGAACAGACTGGTATAGATAGGGAATGAGATAGATGTCATAATTTGATAAGGGACACACAGATATACATAGGCAATGAGATAGGGAACAGACTGGTAGTGATAGTGAATGAGATAGATGTGATAATTAGATAGGGGACACACAGATATACATAGGCAATGAGATAGAGAACAGACTGGTATAGATAGGGAAGGAGATAGATGTCATAATTAGATAGGGGACACACAGATATACATAGGCAATGAGATAGAGAACAGACTGGTAGTGATAGTGAAAAAGATAGATGTCATAATTAGATAGGGGACACACAGATATACATAGGCAATGAGATAGAGAACAGACTGCTATAGATAGGGAATGAGATAGAGAACAGACTGGAATTGATAGGTAATGAGATAGATGTCATAATTAGATAGGGGACACACAGATATACATAGGCAATGAGATAGAGAACAGACTGGTATACATAGGAAATGAGATAGATGTCATAATTAGATAGGGTACACACAGATATACTTAGGCAATGAAATAGAGAACAGACTGGTATTGATAGTGAATGAGATAGATGTCATAATTAGATAGGGGACACACAGATATACATAGGCAATGAGATAGAGAACAGACTGGTAGTCATACTGAATGAGATAGATGTCATAATTAGATAAGGGACAAACAGATATACATAGGCAATGAGATAGAGCACAGACTGGTATAGATAGGGAATGAGATAGATGTCATAATTAGATAGGGGACACACTGATATACATAGGCAATGAGATAGAGAAAAGTCTGGTATAAATAGGGAATGAGATAGATGTCATAATTAGATAGGGGACACACAAATATACATAGGCAATGAAATAGAGAACAGACTGGTATAGATACGGAATGAGATAGATGTCATAATTAGATAGGGGACACACACATATACTTAGGCAATGAAATAGAGAACAGACTGGTATTGATAGAAAATGAGATAGATGTAATAATTAGATAGGGGACACACAGATATACATAGGCAATGAGATAGAGAACAGACTGGTATTGATAGGAAATGAGATAGATGTCATAATTAGATAGGGGACACACAGATATACATAGGCAATGAGATAGAGAACAGACTACTATAGAAAGGGAATGAGATAGAGAACAGACTGGTATTGATAGGGAATGAGATAGAAGTCATAATTAGATAGGGGACACACAGATATACATAGGCAATGAGATAGAGAACAGACTGCTATAGATAGGGAATGAGATAGAGAACAGACTGGAATTGATAGGGAATGAGATAGAGAACAGTCTAGTATTGATAGGGAATGAGATAGATGTCATAATTAGATAGGGGACACACAGATATACATAGGTAATGAGATAGATAACAGACTGGTATTGATAGGGAATGAGATAGAAGTCATAATTAGATAAGGGACACACAGATATTTATAGGCAATGAGATAGAGAACAGACTGGTATTGATATGGAATGAGATAGATGTCATAATTAGATAGGGGACACACAGATATTCATAGGCAATGAGATAGACAACAGACTGGTATAGAAAGGGAATGAGATAGATGTCATAATTACATAGGGGACACACAGATATACATAGGCAATGAGATAGAGAACAGACTGGTTTTGATAGAGGATGAGATAGAGAACAGACTGGTAGTGATAGTGAATGAGATAGATGTCATAATTAGATAGGGGACGCCCAGATATACATGGGCAATGAGATAGAGAACAGACTGGTATAGATAGGGAATGAGATAGATGTCATAATTAGATAGGGGACACACAGATATACATAGGCAATGAGATAGAGAACAGTCTGGTATAGATAGGGAATGAGATAGATGTCATAATTTGATAGTGGACACACAGATAGACATAGGCAATGAGATAGAGAACAGACTGGTAGTGATAGTGAATAAGATAGATGTCATAATTAGATAGGGGACACACAGATATACATAGGCAATGAAATAGAGAACAGACTGGGATAGATAGGGAATGAGATAGATGTCATAATTAGATAGAGGACACACAGATATACATAGGCAATGAGATAGAGAACAGTCTGGTATAGATAGGGAATGAGATAGATGTCATAATTAGATAGGGGACACACAGATATACATAGGCAATGAGATAGAGAACAGACTGGTATAGATAGGGAATGAGATAGATGTCATAATTAGATAGGGGACACACAGATATACATAGGCAATGAGATAGAGAACTGTCTGGTATAGATAGGGAATGAGATAGATGTCATAATTAGATTGGGGACACACAGATATACATAGGCAATGAGATAGAGAACAGACTGGTATAGATAGGGAATGAGATAGATGTCATAATTAGATAGTGGACAGACAGATATACATAGGCAATGAGATAGAGAACAGACTGGTATAGGTAGGTAATGAGAGAGATGTCATAATTAGATAGGGGACACACAGATATACATAGGCAATGAGATAGAGAACAGACTGGTATTGATAGGGAATGAGATAGAGAAGAGTCTGGTATTGATAGGGAATGAGATAGATGTCATAATTAGATAGGGGACACACAGATATACATAGGCAATGAGATAGAGAACAGACTGGTATAGATAGGGAATGAGATAGATGTCATAATTAGATAGGGGACACACAGATATACATAGGCAATGAGATAGAGAACAGTCTGGTATAGATAGGGAATGAGATAGATGTCATAATTTGATAGTGGACACACAGATAGACATAGGCAATGAGATAGAGAACAGACTGGTAGTGATAGTGAATAAGATAGATGTCATAATTAGATAGGGGACACACAGATATACATAGGCAATGAAATAGAGAACAGACTGGGATAGATAGGGAATGAGATAGATGTCATAATTAGATAGGGGACACACAGATATACATAGGCAATGAGATAGAGAACAGTCTGGTATAGATAGGGAATGAGATAGATGTCATAATTAGATAGGGGACACACAGATATACATAGGCAATGATATAGAGAACAGACTGGTATAGATAGGGAATGAGATAGATGTCATAATTAGATAGGGGACGCACAGATATACATAGGCAATGAGATAGAGAACAGTCTGGTATAGATAGGGAATGAGATAGATGTCATAATTAGATCGGGGACACACAGATATGCATAGGCAATGATATAGAGAACAGACTGGTATAGATAGGGAATGAGATAGATGTCATAATTAGATAGGGGACACACAGATATACATAGGCAATGAGATAGAGAACAGTCTGGTACAGATAGGGAATGAGATAAATGTCATAATTAAATAGGGTCACACAGATATACATAGGCAATGAGATAGAGAACAGACTGGTATACATAGGAAATGAGATAGATGTCATAATTAGATAGGGGACACACAGATATACATAGGCAATGAAATAGAGAACAGACGGGTATAGATAACGAATGAGATAGATGTCATAATTAGTTAGGGGACACACAGATATACATAGGCAATGAGATAGAGAATAGACTGGTATAAATAGGGAATGAGATAGATATCATAATTAGATAGGGGACACACAGATATACATAGGCAATGAGAGAGAGAACAGACTGGTATTGATAGGGAATGAGATAGATGTCATAATTAGATAGGGGACACACAGATATACATAGGCAATGAGATAGATAACAGACTTGTATTGATAGGGAATGGAGTAGATGTCATAATTATATAAGGGACACACAGATATACATAGGCAATGAGATAGAGAACAGACTGGTATAGATAGGGAATGATATAGATGTCCTAATTAGATAGGGGACACACAGATATACATAGGTAATGAGGTAGAGAATAGACTGGTATTGATAGGGAATGAGATAGAGAACAGGGAATGAAATAGAGTATAGATAGGGAATATGGTAGATGTTATAATTAGATAGTGGACAGACAGATATCGATAGGGAATATGATGGAGAACAGACTGGGAAAGATAGGGAATGAGATAAACAAGTAAATAAGGACAAGGAAGTTAAGCAACTCTGACCCAATTGGAAGTGAGTCAATTCTCACTAGGTGCTGTATTTTTCTGGCCTTATGCCAAGCCAAGTTAAATAAATAACAAAAGTAATGTATCACGTAGGTAGACTGCGAGGACACAATAATGTAAGTTGTGCGCGAAAAATCTTAGGGAAAGAAAGGAAATGCCTAAGAAATGAATGAGAATGAAAAATACATCAAAGAAGGAATGAATGAAGGAAGGAAGGTAGATAAAAGAGGAAGAAAAAAGAAAGCATGACATAAAAAGAATCAGAAAGAAGAAAAATAAGAAAAATTAATACCCTCCCACCAAAAAAAAGAATGACTAAAATACATGAACCGCTTAAGAGAAATACTAAAGAAAGAAAACTTTTGGAAAAGAGGAAAAACCAAAACGCGAACGTACAAATGAAGGAAGGAAGAAAAAAAAAAACGACGAGAAAATTCACTTAAAATAATTTTTGAAAGTGATATAATCCACCATTAAGTGCGAGGTTTGTTAACAGTAGCTGACCCCGAGTTCAACACCTGCGGAAATTGTGATTAACGAGCGGGGGTCATAGATCAACATTTCAATGTTGGAATCTTAGTACTTCCCAATGGGATCAAGTCTAGTCGAAATCCGAATGCTGATTGGCTGAAAGCAATCACGTGGTGGAAGAGAGTAATAACTTGGGATTTTCTAAACAGTCAGATCTGAGATGCCGAGCAGAACAGTCGTGTTTTAAGTTGCTCTACACTCCTTGGGCTCTGAGCTCTTGGGTGTAATATGATTCGAAAATTTTGTTCTCTCCAAAAATAACAGTTGGAAACACACCCACTAGCGAAGTTGACCAGAACTAGGCATAGTATCACTTGAATAAAACTTGCTGTTAGTTCTATTTAACCCATAGATAGTGCCCTATCAGGTGCTAGCACGCCGGGCCAGAGTGGACCTGGGAGCAATGGCAACGAAGATGCACTCCGTATTCCCCAAAGCCCCAGTATTACTGGGACCTAACCATCAGACTGTTTAGTGTCATATCCAGGACACTGATTGGGGGGGGTCTTACCCCTCTGCAGAGGTGCAGCCAGTGTATTCTACAGCCCCAGCCGACTGGGCAAAGTCTTGTCCGGAGTAGAGCGGCAATAATCGTGAGGTTATAAAAGAAAAACACCAGATAAATATAAATGAAACCAATGGAAAGTTACAAAAGCAAGAATATATATGTTTTAGTTTCTTTGTTTATTGACATACCAACCTTCGTGGGTTATTTAATGCCAAAGCTATTCTTGTAGAAGAACAGCAGTGATAATATTAAACCCATATCTAGGGGGTATTAATCCGATAGGTAACTTAATAGTTCGACTAGTTTGATTTGGTTTGGTTACGTTTTATGGCACATCAACTATTGTAGGTTATTTAATGCATACAGATCTATTTCAAACAATTCAGTTTAGCATGAGTACAGTTTTTTTGTTTATAAACAGTTGAATGTCAAAACAGTTCTATTTCAGACAATTCAGTTTAGCATAAATATACAATTTAATTCTATTTGACCCATAGATAGGACTCTATCAGGTGCTACCACTCCGGGCCAGAATGAACCTGTAAGCGACGGCAATGAAGAGGTAATCTGCATTCCCCAAAGCTCCAGCATTACTGGAAACTTACCATCTGATTGTTTAGTTTTATATCCAGGACACTTGTTGGAGGGGTCTTACCCCTCTGCAGAGAAGCAGTAAGTGTATTCTGCGCCCCCCCCATCCGACTGACCATAGTGCAACTGGACACACACACACACACACACACACACACACACACACACACACACACACACACACAGAGTTGATCATGGTTAAAATGGCTTTTAAAAAACGTCGAAAGTTGAACGGTCAGCAGAAGCGTTTTTGGATTGCTGACAGCTTCAAGATTGATGCTGAATAGATCGTCAAAAGTTAATATATATATATACATATACAGAGAGAGAGAGAAAGAGAGATTGCTAAAGACGAACTTGGATAAATGTAAAATGACACAGAGAGAGAGAGAGAGAGAGAGAGAGAGAGAGAGAGAATGAAAATGAAGCGTTAACATAGAGAGAAAAAATCTCGCAGAGACAAAAAAATTCTTGTTCCTGAAATTTAAGATTGAAAAAAATGTCTAAAATTCAAAGACATTGGTACAGAGCAGAGGAAAGAGAGTGCAATTGGTGAAGGGGAAAATGAGAAATAGAAAATATGCCTCGTAAGGCAAAATGGGTGTGGTTTGGTAACCTTAGAGTGCACGGCAAACAGAGCAGAAGGACGAAAAAGGGTCGGAGATGAAGAGAAAGCAAGTATGCATACACACACACGTATATATATATATATATATATATATATATGTGTGTGTGTGTGTGTGTGTGTGAATGTACTTCTTTCGAGTGTGTGTGGGTGGTCTTAGGATTAACTTCATGGACAGAGGAATTGACAAAACTGGCAATCTGGGATTTTCTTCGCACTAATATCATTGGGAAAGGCATGAATCCACTTTCCTTGCAGATCTGGGTAAACAACTAGTTGGAACGCTTTATTCTTGAAAAAGCAGTTCGTTAATTGGTAAGGATCATTCTTTTGGTACAATGTTACAATGGAGTGGGAAATGGGCACCGTCGAGTGAGACTTAATTCTTTTCAGAGTGATATGAAATAAAATTACGAGGTTTTCCGACGATCTTGTCCATCTTTGGGAACATTTGTTAGTCTATATATATATATATATATATATATAAAGTGTATGTGAACAAACAGGTTAAAAATGTTTTTCCTAAATCAATGCACAAATGCTGGTCAGCAGAGCACAATAAAACCCAAAAAGAAACCGTTATCCCACCGCCTCAGGTCACTTACATCACTAAAAGTTTCTTGCGATAAAGATACAACGATCAGTTTGGTTTGGTCAGGTTTTATGGCATATCAACCGTTGTAGGTTATTTAATGCCAAATCCTCTTTATACATATATTTTAAATATATAAGATTTGGTTGGGTTGTGTTTTATGGCATATCAACCGTTGAAGGTTATTTAATTCCAAATCCACTATATACATATATAACAGATATATATAATTTATAAACACATTTTGTTGATAACATTTTTAAACGAGCCTGAAGACATTTTAGCACACAGTTAAATAGTTTCAAGTATTTCTATCTAGAGTGTTCGCCAATGGTCCGGGAGACCTGGGTTCAATCCCGGGTCGTGTCATACCAAAGACTTTAAAAATGGTACTTGATACCTCCTTGCTTAACACTCGGCAATATAAAGTACGTATCAAGGGTAAAGTGGAGCAATTCTGGGAAAGGAGTAGCGCCCTCTCCGTACACCTCGGTGTTGTGGAGGTGCCCGTGGTGTAGTCGTTATCGCCGTAGGAAATGAACACGGCGATACGAGTTCAAATCCTGGACGAAACTGATTGCATTTCACATAGCACTAATATCCTTGGGAAAGGTATGAATCCAATTATTCTCCCTCCAGCTATGGGTAAATAGTAGGATAGACTAGGTTCTTCAGCCTTGGTGAGGCAACTAGTCTAGGAGAAGGAAAACTCTGAATTCAAACCTGTTAAACTCCGCTTAAAAATTGACCTTGTGTCATATCCTGCCCGAGCGGAGCGGTTGGTAAATAGTACCTCGGTGTTGTAGCTATTGAAAAGGGAGCCTTCTGGTCGCCCTCGACTAAGGTCGCCAAATTTACTTACTTAAATGCTTTCCAGATCTACTCTGTAATAGTAACAATTTGACATCAGTCATTTGTTTGAACACATTCAAATGGATATACATATGATTTGTATGTAAATACTTTGTTGGTAATTTCATTTTTAAATGAGTTAGATCTAATTTCTTTGCTCTCTTGTATTGCGATAGTTTCTACACATTCAAATGGTTTCAATTATTGCTATATAACATTAATAATTGTATTCAATATTAATTATTTGTTTAAAAACTGTGAAGTGGTTACAAGTATTGATCATCATGATCATGTCACGCTGCCAGCACGGATCTCCCTGGCCCTCTCTCTGTAATATAATGGCCGAGAGATTTCGGTTCATGCATTTGGGTTTAGTTAGGCTGAGAACCTTTCGGCTCAGCACATGGATTAGTTAGGTGCAAACTTGATGCAGGTGTTAACGCGTGCGCGGACGTGTCACTCAGTGATGTCACAATAGCCCGAGAAGAGAAATGGGTGACGGAGTGCGAATGACGTCACGCACCAGAAGCACACAGAGGATTTTGAGAATTTGAAGAAAGTTAAGAGAATTGAAACTAGACGCTGAACGAAGAGGTTCGACTTTTGAGGCTCGCTGAGGCGACACGAATTTGCGCGCCATGGGTGCCGCACGAGATAAGGGCCAGATGAAGAAGCCAGCATAAAAAGATTGTGTCTCTCTCCTTATGTCGAAACCTTTAACTCATAAGTAATAAAAAGGTTTCGTACCTGAACAAAGAAGTCGTTACGTGTTTTTGAATTTCGAGATTCCTCTGTTCTGTATGTATACATGTTATCTAAATGAGTTATGGACAATCGATGTACATTTCCCAAATAGCCATATAATGGCTTTGGTACATCTCGCCATCCGTCTCTATCGTCCATCTCTCACGGAAGGTCTTCAAGTCTACATCCTGTATCGGCACAGAGCTGTTGTATATAGGTTCTAGCAGGTCATCCAACCTTTGCTCGTCCATGTGAAGGGGTCAACAGGAGTATATCGTTTATGAGTTCGTCTTTACTTCCCCAGCAGTGTCCCGCATGTCTGGTTTGTCTAACTTTGATAGTTTTCGTAATGAGTGGCAAGTTGCTGTACAGCTGCTGTTTGTGGGGTGTTGCCTCCAGGACTTGTTCAGTATTGTTCGCAACATTCTTGTGTAATTGCTGTCAAGCTTTTCTCCATACGTTTTGTAAGCGTCCGTGTCGTTCATCCATATAGCAGTATCGACACGACCACTGCTTGGAAAAAATTGCGTTTTATTTTATCGGTCAGGTCTGATTTCCATATGATCGATAGCCTATCGATAGTTGTTCATGCTTTTGCTAGTCGCGTGTTGATGTCTGTCTCGTTTGATGAGACACTGCTTCCTAGGTAGGTGAACTTGTCCACTAGTTTCAGAGTACTACAATTTAGTGTGGAAATGTCGCCTCTTTGATTAAAGCACATTCAGTTTTGTCTGCATTGATATAGAGGCATATGCCAGCAGCTGCTCGTTCCAGACTATGTAGCAGGGTTTCGGCTAAGGCGGGTGTATTTGCCAGAAGCGCTATGTCATCAGCGTTGTCCGCGTCCGTAATTGTTTATGCGGGGTATCCTCTGCTTCTTTCCTTTGCTAGCTTGTAAGCGTTATCTTTCATTATATCAATAGACGTTCTAAGCACGTTGTCAAGGCAGATGATAAAGAGGTATGAGGCAAATGTGTCTCCTTGCAGCATACTTGCTACAATGTCGAAGTAGTCTGTGTCTCCATACGGAAAGCGGACTTTTACTTTCGTGTTTTTATATAGCATCATTATGGCTGCGACGGGTTGTATTTGCTCAATCTTCTTTTTGTGTACAGTTATTGATATTTAACTCTAATTATTAAATTCAACGTTACTCATTCGTTTGCACACAGTTAAATGGTTCCAAATATAGCGATGTAATACCAATAGTTCAATTTCAGTTAAAGAATTTCAAGTATTCCTATTCAGTACAAATAATTCTCTTCAACATTACCCAAGTATTTTTATGTATTACTAACAATTCAATTAAGCTGTCATTTGCACTGTTTAAATGTTAAAAAGTTCTATTTGACCCATAGGTAGGAAGGACCCAATCAGGTGCTACTACTCCGAGTCAGAGTGGACCTGGGAGTAATGGCAATGAAGGAGTGCTTCGTATTCCCCAAAGCTGCAGGAGTAGAGCCTCACCATCAGATTGTTTCGTGTCATTACCAGGACACTCGTTGGGGGAGAGGTCTTACCCCCTCTACAGAGAATTCGTGCCAAGATCAAGGCGTTGTTCGAAAACCTTTGCCTGATTCCGAAGCAGTCTTCAGGCCGTGGTCAAGCTGAGGGAAGATACTTCAAGTAAACTGTTATCTGCTATAACCATATTTACCAACTCGGGCAGGATATGACACAAGTTCAATTTTTTTAAGCGGAGTTTAACAGGTTTGAATTCAGAGTTTTTTCCTTCTCCCAGACTAGTTGCCTCACCAAGGCTGAAGAACCTAGTCTGTCCTACTATTTACCCATAACTGGAGGGAGAATAATTGGATTCATACCTATCCCAAGGGTATTAGTGCTATGTGAAATGCAATCAGTCTCGTCCAGGATTTAAACTCGTGTCACCGTGTCCATTTCCTACGACGATAACCATTACATCACAGGCACTATAACCTTGCTGATAATTTTTTGAATTTTTTAAAGATAATTTCACTTTTGGATGGGATATTGTTTTTTTCTTTTCAAGCAAAATGTCTAATTTAGCCCAAACACCATATATATATATATATATATATATATATGTGTGTGTGTGTGTGCGTATGTGTGAATCAAAAAGTCCGTAACCGAATAATTAGTGAATTTCGATCGGAAATTTTAATTGCTCGAGCCATATAATTAATGGGACCGGGTTAAGTGTATTAACCTGGTTTCTTTGTTTAATGGCATATCAACCTTCGCGGGTTATTTGATATCAAAGCCATCCTGGAAGAACAGCAATAATACTATTTGAGACATAGCTGCGGGGTAGTGCGAAAGTGAACATAATAGCACGGCTTGATTTCGAACACTTCACTTCGAGGGCGCAATCTAGCTCTTTAACCATAACGCCTCGGGGATTATATAATGTGTTAGAGTCTATTAACAAATTTATCTTCGCATTATTGGTAAATTGATCTGTTATGGTAAATTCTGAAAATAAAGTACACCAATGTAATTTTGCACAGCTCTGCTATAAACAGTATCCATATCATTAAAAATGCTTATGCCATAAGAAAATATTGTTTTATTTGGATTTCTACTAAACACCCACTGAGATGACTGTCATAAAGTTTACCTTTGATATTTTTTTCTGTTTTGAAAGTAATTTTTTTTAGTTGATTCCATAGAGAATTTAACCAAATATGTCATGGTCTTTACCGAAAAAATTCTGTGCATTTTGCTTACATGATGTAAATTTTTATCAGGCAGTGTATGTATTCACACAACCTCTCCGCTGCGAGTAGGGTGTGCCACAAGATCAATTTTTTAAAACTAAAATAAAGCTAGTAGGAATTCAGGATTTTCCTTCTCTTAAGACTTAATAAGCTAACCAAGGCTAAAGAACACAGTCTTTCTCTCTTGAGTGAGAAGGGGCGGATTCATGCTTCCAGCCAGTGAAACGCAAACAGAATCGTCCAGGGTTCGTACTCGGGTCGCCGATTCCATTTCCCACGGAGATAATTTTGAATCAGTTTAATTCTCTAGAGTCGAAGACAATCAGTATTCGATTAACAAACAAAAGTGACGAACAACATTGGTAATGATTTTTAGAATGTTAGTTGTCAGAATTTCTACGACGAAGCTTGATGATTTTTATCATTAAGGGTTTTCGGACTATTCATCTTTATTGTTATTTTCATTACATTTCGGCCGATATGTCCTCCGGCCTTCTTCAGGTGTTTGTCGAACTCGGGAACCTTCACGGAACTTCGAACTACGTTCTTTATTGAATACACAGGGGTCACCTGTTCTGATTCCGTTAGCCATAACCGGGTACAAGAGTTAAATATTCCTGTATTGTTACTTGCCTACAGTCAGGATTGAACCTGAAACCTCCAGATGATTGTCACCACGACCCTCGTGGATTCAATAAAGGACGTAGTTCGAAGTTCCGTAAAGGTTCTCGAGTTCGAAAAACACCTGAATAAGGCCGGAGGACATATCGGCCGAAACGTTGTGGAAATAATAATAAAGATGAAGAAAATAGTCCGAAAACCCTTAATAATAAAAATCATCAAGATCGTCTCAGAAATCCTGACAACTAACATTGTTAATGTTTCGATGTTAGTTAACATTATCTTCAGAACCGTCTAAGGGGAAGTGATGTTTTCATTCTTTGTACATGGGTGCACATACATATAGAATGTACTTTTAAAAGTTAAATAAATAAAACAAATAGAATTAAATGGAACAAATGCCAGTCAGAAACGAGTTGATATATGCTTTTTATAACCTATGATCAAATAGCCGTGTTCCTCATCTTTCGAGAGTAAGGCCTTGCGTATTGTTATTAATTTTTCACGTTCTTTAGTCCATGGATCTGTGCTCCTGTCTTAACCAGTTTTAGAACGTTCCGGAATATCTTATAAGAGAGATTGCTTAGATATATATTTCTGCTGAGAAGTTTAGTTTCTCGTAGTTTCATGGTATCTCTCCCATGCTGCAAGCTATTTGACCATTCTAGAAACAAAGACATCCGTTTTGATATGCGCACCGGTATGCACATATGCACATTATTAATATTTTATTCTTCTGAGAGATTTTCACACTAGTGTTAGCTGATTATTTCTTTTTAGAGTTTGAGCAACAGATTCTTCTCAAGTCTTCAGGACTCTTCTCAGTATTCTGACCGATCTTAATAATGCTGTAGTCTGGATGGTCTCCGCTTGTCCTCTGATTTTTAAGTCTTCTTGTTCATTTATCAGTCATTTGGGGATTGATCCAAGTGCACCGATTACAACTGGTATCACCGTCACCTTCATGTTCCGTAGTTTGTTTTTTTAGTTCTCTAGTAAGCTCTTGATATTTATCTCGCTTTTCACTTTCTTTCAGTTTTACTCTGTGTTCTGTCGGGACGACAGAGTCAACTATTCGGAGGTTCTCCCTTTTTTTGTTGTTGTTGTTGTTGACTACGTCTGGTTGTCCGGCCAAGATTGAATGATTTGTTTGTATCTCAAAATCCTTGAGAAGTTTGTGTGTATCCTTCTCCTGGACGGATTCCGGGTTGTGCATATACCATTTGTTCGTATGGTCAAATTCAAACTTCTTGCACAATTCCCTGTGAATGACCTTCCCCACTGAGTTGTATCTAGTTTTATACTCTTTTTGCGCTAATTTGTTGCATTTCGTCTTTATCACCACATAATCTAAATCTGCTATTTTGTTACGTTCTCTCTTAAGGTTTTCTTTTCTTAGCCATGTCCAAGTTTTTTCGTGTGAGATTTCGCTTGTTTGTCGCTTGAAATATCCATACAGTTGTTTTTCTTCTCATTTTTGTTTTCTGGTTATTTTTGTTCTGTTAATGCTTTGTGTTGACTGTATTGTTTCTGGTCGTTGTTTCCTCTGCACTTTTTTATGTAGTCTTTGAGTCGATGCTATCTTGAATGCTGGCTATTCCTCTTCTTCCTTTTCTTAACACCTACAGTCTGTCTATGTCATCTCTCGAATGTAAGGCCTTATGTATCGTCATGAGTTTTCTTATTCTCTGGTCTAGTTGTTTAAGTTCTTCCCTTGTCCACTTCAAGAATGGTCCCGAGTATCTTACTAGGAGTATAGCGTAGGTATTTATCTATATGATGAGATTCCTAAAATATACTTTCGTTTCCTGTCGTCTCCTTGTTCTCCCGAGACATTCTTTATTATAATAATGATTATCATTAGTTAGACGAAACAGATATGCAGGACACTGCTGGAGAAGCAGGGACGAACTCATAAGTGATGTACTCTTATGGACCTCCACACATGGCCGTGCAAAAGCAGGACGACCAGCACAAACATACATTCAGCAACTATGTGAGGATACAGGATGTTGTCCAGAAGACCTGCCTGAGGCGATGAACGATAGAGAAAAGTGGCGAGAGAGGGTCAGGGATATCTGTGCTACCAGCACGACATGATGATGATGACTATTATTTCACTCTCTGGAGTTACCAACGTTAGCTGATGGTTTTTCGCTGGAGTCAGAGTGACAACAAGTCTCCACAGGTCTCCACGACGCTTCTGAGTATTCTAGCCAATCTTAACAATGCAGCGATCTGTTTGTTTGTTTTATTCTTTTTTCCAAGCCTTTGCAAATCATCCCAAGTGCACCAATTACAATTGGTATCACCGTCACCCTCATGTTTCACTGGGTTTTTTTTTCCTCTGGCAAAATACGTGTATTTATCTATCTTTTCCCTTTCCTTTAGTTTCACTTTGGTCCAAAATTAGTCTGAAGCATTCCATACGTTTTTGTGGTATTTTTTTCCAAGTTTAAAACAGAATTTTATTGCATATCGTTCTTCTAAAGTGTCCTCACGTCCAGATTGCATTTTTGAAATTCACCAGCTGAGACAATCAGGCTTTAGTAGGGTGTATTCCAATTGCTGCTATAGCTGTTGATTTGAACCTGAAATCATAAAAATTGGTCAGTCATCTTATCAGATGTATAGCAATAACATAGTGAATTTTCAAGAGTCTGCGATAATTATAAAGGCTTGTTCAAAAAAAGTCTGGACACTTATTGAAGGCACCACGTAATTTATTAGCACACAAATATTACTATTGTTTATACACAGTAATATATATATATATATATGCCACTTCAAAACTGATGCTCGATTCATGCAAGATGGTCGAAAAGCAGTCTGAAGCATTCCATACCTTTTTGTGGCATTTTTTCCAAGTTTAAAACAGAATTTTATTGCATATCGTTCTTCTGAAGTGTCCTCACGTCCAGATTGCAGTTTTGAAATTCACCAGCTGTGACAATCAGGCTTTAGTAGTGTGTATTCCAATAGCTGCTGTAGCTGTTCATTTGAACCTGAAATCATAAAAATTGGTCTGTCATCTCATAACATGTATAGCAATAACATAGTGAATTCTCAAGAGTCTACGACAATTTTAAATGCCCATACGAAAAATGTCTGGAAACTTATCCAATGCACCTCGTATAGCCATGAGTTTTCATCTTTGTCTCTTCATAACTTACACTTACTATTCTGCTGCGTATTATGAATTTTAGCTTTAACATAATTAGTCGTTCTGGCATTAACAAAAATTCAGTTTTTCTCTTAGACATTTTCTTTTTTAGTCATGTTTACGTCTTTTCGTGCGCAATCATTGGATATTGATTAGAAGAAACTATTGACGTCGATGCAGCACCGGAAGTCGGACACTGGGAACAAAAATAACAGGAAACGCTCCTGGTAACTAAAGTAAACAGGGCGTAGGTTATCTTGTTTGAAATGCCGCGTAAATTGCATGGGCGGCATGTTAGGAGGAAGCGTGTCCACGTGCAATGTGTAGGTGGCAGGCTGAAGAAGTTGTGACCACGGGAAATTGCGTGGGCGTCCAGGAAATTATATTACCAGAAACATTTCATCCAGACTAGAAAAAGGAAAAAAAATAGGGGTTCACTGAATATATGCACCACCTCCCCTATGTGTGTGTGCTGCTCAGCCGTCTTCGATTTTCTTTTACTTTACCTGTCCGAACATTTTTGGTAGTAAAAAGAAAAAAAAAGAAACTGATTTTATCTTCATATGTCAGTGTAGATGTCTTTCTCTGCTTTACAAAACAATCTCGACAGTTTCAACCGGCTCATTGGTCTAGAGGGTAGAGTGCTCGCCAATGGTCCAAGAGACCTGGGATTGAACCCAGGTCGTGTCATACCA
This sequence comes from Sepioteuthis lessoniana, assembly GCA_963585895.1. NCBI lineage: Eukaryota > Metazoa > Mollusca > Cephalopoda > Myopsida > Loliginidae > Sepioteuthis > Sepioteuthis lessoniana. The sequence continues at coordinate 140,700 of CAUZXS010003918.1, read as the reverse complement.
AAGACTTTAAGAATGTTACTTGATATCTCCTTGCTTAACACTCAGCATTATGAGGTAGATATCAAGGGTAAAGTGGAGCAATCCAGGGAAAGGAGTAGTGCCCTCCCCTATACCTCGGTGTAGTAACTATTGAAAAGGGAGCCTTCTGGTCACCCTCGACTACGGTCGCCAACTTTACTTTTACTTATATATATATATATATATTTGTGTGTGTGTGTGTATATATATATATATAGATGGATACATTTATATATATATAAGACTTTAAAAAAAAACAAAACAATCTCGACAGTTTCAACCGGCTTATTGGTCTAGAGGGTAGAGTGTTCGCCAATGGTCCAGGAGACCTGGGTTCAATCCCAGGTCGTGTCATACCAAAGACTTTAAAAATGTTACTTGATATCTCCTTGCTTAACACTCAGCATTACGAGATAGATATCAAGGGTAATGTGGAGCAATCCAGGGAAAGGAGTAGCGCCCCCACACACACCTCGGTGTAGTAGCTAATGAAAAGGGAGCCTTCTGGTCGCTCTCGACTACGGTCACCAATTTTACTTGTCGCTTAAAATATCTATACAGTTGTTTTCTTCCAATTTTTTTTTTTTTGTTTTTTGTTTGATCTTAAGTTGCCATTGTTGTAAATGGCTGCTGTGATTCGTTTTTGTTCAGTACTTTCTTAGTTTTTTATTATTACAGTTATTAAATTTTCAGGTTTAATTTTAGTTCCTTACACCGGGGCTTTACTCTAGATCTAAGGTGAGAAAAGATGATAATTATATGTATTCTATGTATTCATGCTTTTTGTTGCTTCTTTTCGGTGATATTTTTCTTTCATATTAATTGTACACTTTTTTAAGTTCTGCAAAGGGTTTTTTTTTTGTATTTCAAATAACTGGTCATTATCATCATCATGTCGTGCGGCTAGCAGGGATATCCCTGACCCTCTCTCTCTCTCTCTCTCTCTCTCTCTACGTCTCCCTATTATTCATCGCCTCCGGCAGGTCTTCAGGGTTACACCCCGTATCATCACATAGCTGCTGTATGAATGTTCGAGCTGGTCGTCCTGCTTTTCATTGGCCATATGCGGGGGTCCACAGGAGTACGTCACTTACGATCTCGTCCTTGCTTCTCCAGCAGTGTCCGGCATGTCTGGTTCGTCTAGCTTGGATAGTTTTCGTGATAGGTGGTATGTGACCGTATAGTTGGCGCCTTGTGGGGTGTTGCTGCCAGGACTTGTTCAATATTGCTCGCAACATTCTTGTATAATTGCCGTCGAGCTTCTTCTCCAACCGTTTAGTCAGCGTCCAAGGTAATCCCCGATTACCTTGTTAATGTGTTTATTTGTCCCTTTCTTGGCCTTAATTAGGGCTCCCACAATTAGAGAAATGAGGGTAGTTTTAAGATGCCACATGTTGTATACTATAATACACGTATGCAAATATACACAGAAACATAATCACTGATAATGACGACTTCAATAACGAACGAATACACTTCTTTATAAACATATTAATCTCTCACACTTTATTTTCGAAAAAGTGATGTTTGTTGTGTGTGAGAAATGAGTGGAGACAAGGACGGACTGTTATTTTGACCCAAGTTCTTCCTCGCCCATAGCAGCACTTCTTTCGCATCTTGGCTTGGGTTGCTCACCCAGGTGTCACTAAGGGCCCAAAGCCTTCAGTCTGGAGCAGGTTCTCACTTCGGCATCCTGTCTCCAACTGACTCGAACCGTTTGGGCACCTGGTTACATTATTTTCTAACGTTCACCTGCTTCTGCTGTTCTTCTGCTTATTTACACGGGTGCATCTCTTGATTGACGGCTCGGTCGAGGGTCAATATATAACACCACATTTTCTAAATTTCTATTTCCAGATCTTTGTATTTACTTGTTTTATTATATTATCTAACCGATATGTTATTATGTTTTTCTTTTTATAGTTCTTAACTATTGTATTTGGTCTATTGCTCTTTATTTTTCGGTCAGTTTGGATAGCAAAGACCCTGAGAATAGTATCTTCTTTGACTTCTTTCTTTAATTCTAGTTAGTGTGTTTATTATTTCTTAGGCTTTAGTACTCCATTATTATTATTATTATTATTATTATTATTATTATTATTATTTACTCATTAGAGTTTTTGACATCAGTGTTAGCTGATGGTTTTTCACAAGAGTCTGAGTGACAGCAAGTCTCCTCAAGTCTCCAGGACTTTTCTCAGTATTCTGGCCGTTCTCAATAATGTAGTGGTTTGGATGGTCTTCACCCTTCCGCCAACTTTCAAGTCCTCCAGTCCCTTAGGTAATCCTTTAGTTATTGTTCCAAACACACCAATTACAATGGGTATAATTGTCACCTGCATGTTCTATAGTTTTATTATTATTACTATTATTATCATTATTTACTCCTTGAGAGTTTTTCACATCAGTGTTAGCTGATGGTTTCTCACTGGAGTTTGAGTGGCAGCAAGTCTTCTCAAGTCTCCAGGACTCTTCTCAGTATTCTGGCCGTTCTCAGTAATGCTGTCATTTAAATAGTCTCTACCCGTCCGCCAACTTCCAAGTCCTCCAGGCCTTTTAATAATCCTTTAGTTTTTGTGCCAAAAGCACTAATCACAATTGGTACAATCGTCACTTTCATGTTCCACAGCTTTTTCAATTCTCTAGCAAGATCGAGGTACTTATCCTTCTTTTCACATTCTTTCAGTTTTATTCTGTGGTCCGCCGGGACGGCAAAGTCGACAATTTTGCGGAATCTCATTTTTTTTTGTTGATTATTATAAGGTCTGGTGTTCTGGCTGAGATTAGGAGATCTGTGTGTATTATCATTATAAAAAAATAAGTGTAAAAAAACAAGCAGTTTTAAAAAAAGAAAAAGTGGTCACTATTCAAAAACATAACTGTAATAAGTTTCAAACTCATAAGGTGATACTACAACTACAAATATTACAAGAAAGTGGTACATGGAAAACATCAATCTTTCCTTTTGTTTTTTGTTTGTTTGTTTCTTTCATTCTTTATTTCTGGTTTTCTTTTCTATTTATCTGTCTGTGTCTTTCTGTCAGTTTATCTTTCTTCGTTTCTTTCTTTCAGTCTTTTTTTTTCTATCTGTTTCAATGATTCTTTCTTTCTCAGTTTTTGTTTTTTTCTTTCTGTCTGTCTTTCTTTCTGCCATTCTTTTTTTCATCTCTTTCTTTCTCTCTGTCTTTTTTATTCATTCTTTCTTTCTTCAATCTTCCAAATCATTTTTCGTTTAATTTTAATTCTTTCCTTTTTGAGAGAAGGTGGTTTCAGAAAGGTAGACAGATTACAATTTCAGCTGATGTGACGATATATATTTCTTTGCTTTCTTCCCCTTTTTTAAAATTTTTTAATCTATCCTGGTGGGTGCCAAAAACCCGAATCTTGACATCACCCAAAACTGCCTCCATTGTGTACAACATCTAACTTGCTGTTTATGTATACAAAACACTTCACAGGAATTATGCATATTAGACTTGTGGAGAGAGAGTGAGAGTGAGGGTGAGAGGGTGAGTGAGAGAGAGAGGGAGGGAGAGGGAGGGAGAGGGTGAGAGAGAAGGAGAGAGAGAGAGAGAGAGAGAGACCCTGCAGAGATCTGAGGTTGTCACACATAAGAAAATAAATAAGACATACAAATGGCGCCTAGTTTTAATTCCATGGCTAGCGAAAAGATCTAACAGTCTAATTTTGCTCGAGTAGCCATTTCGATCTATTTATACATATAAGGGTTGACTGATAAGTAAGGTCTCCAATCGCGTGGCGTCACTAACAAAGGAGACAGAAACCTGTTTAATTCTGCAGCTTAATGTCATACCCAGGACACTCAAAGTTGAGTTTCTCTCAACGTGATTGATTTTCACCTACCGTCTTCGAATACCTTTAAGATAAAACGGTTTGATAATTGTTTGCCACAAGGGCAATTAAAAGAATACGGTCGGGACAATCATATAGAGTCAACATTTTTCATCCAAAGCCGACATTGCCGTTGATATACACTAAGCTTACTTAGGAGGAGCTCGTTGCGTAACGGTTAATATTATAGGAAATGGACTCAGACACTTCATTTCGAATCCTAAATGAGGCTGTTTGCATTTCACAAAGCGCTAATACTTTTGGGAACGGTATGATACCAACTATTCTCCCACACCAGTTAAGTAGGGCAGATTGGGTTCTTTAACCTTTGTTAGACAACCGCTTTGGGAGAAGGAAAACTCTGAATTTAAACCACTTGCAATGCACGTGAGAGGTCAACAATACATTTTGCATCGTTTTTCGGATAGCATATCAAATCGTTAAACATTTTTAAAAATCTTAAAAAAACTTTCTAAAAACCTTTTTCTTCAGAAAAAAACTTTTTCTTTTGACGATAACTTAAGGTTGAAACTAACTGAGAACAATAAAACAAAAAATAAGCTACATAAAATAAGACTCCTATTTGTAATTTCTTTTGTTCATCGTATATATTTGAAAATTAATTTTATTAGATAGGCATGCCTGAAACCACACAACTAAACGCAAACAAAAGATTACTACTAAGCAGGAATAGTTATTTGTGTATAAATTATTTGGCTTAGATAGGAATACTTGAAACTATTTGAGTGCAAATTATTTGAATCAAAATTTCGGCATTAAATAAACTATGATGTTAATATGTTAATATGCCACTTTGTTTGTTTGTTATGGGGATCTTCCCTTTTTTTTCACTATCCCCTCATATCAACCTTTAAAAAAGAAAAGAAAACAATCTTTACGCAGAACGTAGATACCATTAGTACAATATATTTATACAAATCAAATTTTCTTAAGTAAATCATCCTAAAATTCCCTCTTAATTTCTTTATTTTTAAAGTTATTTCTGAAATCATCTCAATTCATCTTATTTTTTTACACTATTGCCGTTTTAGTCTGATTAGAAAAGTTGGTTGGTTGGTTGGCTGGTTGGGATTTATAGCATATCAACCATGGCAGGTTATTTAATGCCAAATCTATTTTTATACATTTCTATTTCAAAAAATTCAGTTTATCATGAGTACACAGTTTGTCAAAAACATTTCTATTTCAAGCTATTCAATTTCGTCAAACAGTTCTAATTCAAATAATTCAGTTTAGTATAAGTATAGTTTTTGTTCACACACAGTTAAATGTCGAAACTGTCCAATTTCAAGCAATTCAGTTTATTATAAGTACACAGTTTAGTCCTATTTGACCTATAGATAGGACCCTATCAGGTGCTACCACTCCGGCGGAGGGTGGGGGTCCTTGTGTTGTATAGCCCCAAACATGTACAAATATATGCGGAAATATAGTCAACCATAATGACGACTTCAATGAACGAACGAACACACTTCTTTATAAAAATATATCTCACACTTTATTCTCGAAAGGGTTGATGTTAGTTGTGTGTGACAGGTGAGTTGGAGACGGGGACAGACTGCTACATATTGACCCAAGTTCTTCTGACAATAGCAGCACTTCTTTCTCATCTTGGCTGGGGTTGCTCAACCGCGGGTCACTGAGGTCCCAAAGCCCTCTATCTGCCGCTGGCTCTCAATTCGGCATCTTGTCCCCAACTGACTCCAACTCCAACTGACTCAAGCCGTCTGTGTCCTGGTTATATTTTTGTTTGACGTTCACCTGCTTTCGCTGTTCTTCCGCTTATTTACACAGATGCATCTCTTGGTTGACGGCTCGGTCGAGGGTCAGTATGTTACACTTGTGGTGTAATGGTTAAAGCGATGGACTGCGGAATCGTAGTAAGCGAGTTCGTACTCTAGTCGCACTATTATGTTCACTTTCGGACGAATACCTTTGGGAAAGGTATGAACCCTCGTATCCTCCCTGCTGTGGGTTAAATAGTACCACTACTGTTATTTTTGGAGAATATCTTTGGTATTAAATAACCTACAAAGGTTGATATGCCATTAAACAAAGAAATCAAACAACCAACCAGCTACCACTCTGGGAAGCGACGCCAAAGCTCCAGCATTACAGATTGTTTTTTGCGATATCTAGGACACTCGTTGCGTGGGGGTCTCACCTCTCTGCAGAAGTGCAGCAGTGCATTCTACAACCCCAGCCGACTGGGAAACTGATTAGAAATTTTGTTTCAAAAATACATTTATTAGCAAAATAATCCAATTGGTTTGTAGACTTAGTTAAACAAATAAACCGACCCAAACAAAAGCAACATATATATATATATATATATATATAGAGAGAGAGAGTGTAAAACAACTTAGTTTTTTTAAATGTGGATATGGTATATCAAGCGAAAGTTTTTACACACACACACACACACACACACACACACACACACACACACACACTCCACCTTGGCTACCACCTTACGACTAGTTTTATGCAATCTTCCTGAGGATAAAGGGTTGTAATCTTCAGATATGTTCAGGAATAAGAGAGCCTGATGTATTTTAGGTCTTATCCTGTTCTGCAGCCCGGTATTGAACATTTACTTAAAAAAAAAAAATGGTTTAAAAAACTTATTCTCTTTAACATTTTATATATATATATATATATATATATACACGCATTTTCTTATGGGCTCCTACACATAGACGCAGAAGGGTCGTGCAACCATCAAAGACTTACATCAGCTCTGTACAGACACTAGGTGCAATCTAGAGGACCTGTCAAGAACGATATATGATAGGGACGGATGGTGAGAGAGAGAGAGAGAGAGAGAGAGAGAGAGAGAGAGAGAGAACTCTATTCTGTCGGCACGACATATATATATATATATATATATATATATACAATGATTGCAATAAGTCCTAAGATGAATATATGGATAGTCAGATTTTTAAACTGCGTAAATGATTGATTTCCTCAAAGCCTTTGAATACTTTTATGGATGAAGCGACGCGCTGAAAATTGTATCAGGAGGTAAAAAGAAACAAAGAAAGAAAAATTATTTAAATAGTTTCATTCGCTTGCCAAACCAGTTTTCCACTGAATTCAGGTCTTGTATTCTTTACTTCCAGTCATTTAACCTAACCCCTAACCCTTACAAAAAACACTCAGGAATCAGTGGGATGTGTCAGTTCCCGTCGGACCGGAATTTAAAAAATGGCAGTTCATCTATAACTTGACTCATCAAATGAAAGGAATAAAATAAAGTGGTTATATTGATGCAAAAGTTGCCTGCATTTTTTTCTTATTTTGACAAAATCTTTCATTCCCATAAATTCACAACACTGTCATTCAACCACCCAAGAATGTATTTACTCAGCCTCATTCGCAATTGCTGTCCAATCGGCTGGGACTGTAGAATACATCGACTGCTTCTCTGCAGAGGGGCAAGACTCACCCACCCAACAAGTGTCCTGGATACGACACTAAACAATCTGATGGTGAGGCTCTAGTAATACTGGAATTTTGGGAGAATTCGGAGTCATCGCTCCCAGGTCTACTCTGGCCCGGAGTGGTAGCATCTGTAAAGGTTCTATCTGTGGGTCAAAAAGACTTGTTTCACAATTTAAACTGAGTGCAAACAAATGACTTATGCTAAATTGAACTATTAGAAATAGAACTGCTGTAAATAGAACTGTTTGATCATTTAACTGTATGTAAACAAAGGGCTAATGTTTAATTGATTTTTGGATGATACAGAGCAAAACTTGGAACTATTTAAGTATGTTGACTATGTTTACAAATCATACGAGGAGCATACGATAAATTTCTAGACTTTTTTTCATATGGGCACTTTTATTGATAGTACACACATGAAACTCTAGTCCCCTTCGAAGTAATCTTCTCCGGCTGTAATGCACTTGTTGCACCGTTCCAACAACTTCTGGAAGACCCCATGGAAGTCCTCTTGTGTGAGCGTGTCAATGACCTTCGTCACGGCCTCTTTCATCTCCTCAATTCTCTCATAACGAAAGCCTCTGAGCTTAGGGAATAACCAAAAGTCACAGGGAGCAAGGTCTGGACTATATGAAAGGTGAGGAACTGTCTTAATGCCCATCTTGGTCAAATAGTCTGTGACAAGGATGGAGTTGTCGACTGGTGTATTGTCCTGCTGGAAATACCAGACACGATTTGAAGAGTGCTTGCCTCTTCCGACGGAATCTCTTCCTAAACTCCCTTAAAACCTCAAAATAGTAACCCTTACCTTTTGGCCAATCAACTCTGGTGTATTGACTTCCTTACTCCTCCCACACCTCTCATCATTCCTCACAGACTCCCTGCCTTCCTTGAATCTCTTATGCCATTTCAAAACTGATGCTCGATTCATGCAAGATGGTCGAAAAGCAGACTGAAGCATTCCATACGTTTCTGTGGCATCATTTTTTCCAAATTTAAAACAGAATTCTATTGCATATCGTTCTTCTAAAGTGTCCTCACGTCCAGATTGCATTTTTGAAATTCACCAGCTGTGATGATCAGGCTTTAGTAGGGTATATTCCAATTGCTGCTGTAGCTATTCATTTGAACCTGAAATCATAAAAATCGGTCAGTCATCTCATAAGATGTATTGCAAGAACGTAATTAATTTTCAAGAGTCTACGACAATTTTAAATGCCCATGCGAAAAAAGTCTGGAAACTTATCGTATGCACCTCGTATATACCTAATATATATGTATAAACCGGATACGGTAATAACCGACAATGGTTGAGATGCCATAAAACCAAATCAAACCAAACCAAACCGATACTTATCTATAACTCGTGGCATGCTAGTGTTTAAACACATTTTCCTTAAGATATCTGGATTGTATATATATATATATATAGTCATCATTATCAAGTCGCACTGAGTGCACAGATTTCCTTAACTCTCTCCCTCTATCCGTCCCTATCATCCATTACTAATGGTAGATCTTCTAAACTACATTCTGTGTTCGCTCAGGACTAAAATAAATAAGTTCTTGCTGGTCGGCCAACATTGCAACGTTCATGTGTAGGACTCCATAGAAAAACGTCATTTAATTGTTCGTCCTTGCTTCTCGATCAGTGTCCTGCAGGTCTTGTTCGTCTTGCTTGGATGGTGTCTGAGATTGGAAATAAGTGGCCGTACAGGTGTTGTTTTGTGTGTATTTATTGCTTCGTCCCAATAACTCAGTGGCAGTTTCCTGGTCGATCCTTTTCTATGAAACCCGGGTAGTAGGCTGTTGTTATTTTGTTTCCTAATTGAATGTATATACGCACTGAGCACGTGTTTGATATTCAATCTATTGCGACTTAGTTTTATTGATATTTTTTACGACGAACCCAGTATTGCGACACGTTCGTTTTTTGTTGTTGTTTTTTTTCTTTCTCTTTTCCAACGTGTAATTTTCTTTATATAATTATCGAGTCCTTCTGATAGCACGGATATCCCTGATTGACTCTTGCCATCTGTCCCTATCACCCATCGTTCCAGGCAGGTGCTCCTGACTGTATCCAGTCTCCGCACAGAGCTGACGTCCTTGCTGGTCGGTCAAAAATGGCGCATTCATGTGCTGGAGTCCGTAAGAGAATGTTATCTAGTACACACACATGCACACATATATGTATATATAAGCATGTATAATTGAATAATATACCCATTTTGTCTATATAACTTTATTAGAATCCTTTCAAGTTTCTGGACAAGTGTTTTATGTACATATATATATATATATATAATGAGTTCGGATCTCAGTCGAGCTATTTCATTCACTTTCAGATTAATACCTTGGAGAAGGCATGAACCCCCTTATCCTACTAGTTATGGGTTAAATAGTACTATTACTGGCGTTCTACAAAGATCACTTTGCAATTGAATAGCCCACGAAGGGTGATATGCCATTAAAAACAAAGACATAAAATTAACGTTAAATTACCGGTCAGACAGAATTTAATCCTGTTTTTTTTTTCTCGCTTTTTTTAATCTGATGATGATGATGACCAGAGAATATGATGACTTTTTAAGATAAAGATCCACTAAGATGAAAGAAAGGGCATTTGAAAAAATCTTGAATCTTCTTCCAGGAAAATCTTGCAATGAAGAAAAGGTTAAACAATTGTAAAAAAAAGATTATTGGTGGATATATATATATATAAGATTATATCTTAAGAGAGTGTTTCCAGTTCTCTCTTGTGCATGCAAGAAAGAAAAAAGAAAAAGAAAGAAAGAAAGAAAGAAAGAACCAACCTTTACAAGGAATCTATCTCGAAATTGAAAGAAATAACCACCCCATCTAAGCATTGATCTCTTTATAAACCGAATACCACACCTGAAAAACATTAAAGTTCTCTAAAGAAAGCCACCAGCTGGAAACGTACATAAGAACTAAATAATTGTCAAAAAGATATAAATCTCTTTGTGGACTTATTTATTTTGAAATATTTACTTTTTTTCTCTCTTTGGACCTACATAAAAAGAATTCTTTTTACATATATATTTCTTTAAGTAAAAACAAAAACCGGTCACATTAGGATTATAAATTTATTTCCATCCTATTATGGGTTTTGATATAAATCAAAAACACCAAAAAAAATTAACAGGACTTCTTCAGATCTTATGGATAATTTTTTTTTATCCATTAGACCTGAAGAAGTCCTGTTAGTTTTTTTTTGTGTGTTTTTGATTTATATCAAAACCCATTACAGGATGGAAATAAATTTATAATCCTAAAGTGACTGGTTTTTGTTTTTTCTTAAAGAAATTATTGCTCTGTAATGTCAGTTACATTGAGCTCTTTACCAGGAAAATTTAAATGTTCACTGTTGAATGTTTTCTTTTTTTTTGTCCTGATGGAATTACTCCCATCTCCGGCTTAACTGGACCGAATAATACTATATATATATATATATATATATATAAATTGTCTGCAAGTTGTTATCTATGCAAGTTGGGTAAAAGACTAAATTCTCAAAGCCATCACTATTAAAAATAAACAATCAAACACTAAAATGTTCAACACTAGTTTTAACATTCTAAACATCTTCAGCAAATAACATTCTAACCAAAGTATCTCCAACAATAATAAAACCTTCCAACAAAATACATATTGCACCCAAACTAAACAAAAACAAACAATACTTACTAAGAAATAATCAATCGATCTTATTGAAAACACTTGGGAGCAGAACCAAGGCCAACTTTTTATCGATTAGACCTTAATCCTAATAAGATCCACAAAAAGGACAGTTCTGTGGTCTTTTACTAACATTGTATAAACATATATATAGTCATATAAATGGACGCCTAAATCTGGCACATTTCTTCGTCAGTTTGTTGTTGTTGTTGTTATCTAATCATGGCAGTCACTTTTCATGCATGATAGCCATCTGTATATAAGTTTATCTGTAATACTTACCAGGCTATGTAAACAAATCTTCTGGGTTAGTGAGCACACACATACACACAAACTTATGAACTTGACTTTCGATCAAACGACAAGGTCACAATCACCCGACACCATAATTGCAAAAAAAAGAAAAAAAAAGCGCCCCCTTTCATATATATATATATATATATATATATATATATATAGTCTTTCTTTTTCGGTGACCTTGTCTATTATTATACCTCTTTCTTTCTTTCTTTCTGTCTTTCTTTCTTCTTTCTTTCTCTCCCACCTCTCTCGATTTTTACCTTTGTCTCTGTGCTTTTTTCCTTTCTCTCTTTTTTTTTTTTTCGTTTTTTATTGAATTTCTGTTATTCTTGTCATAAGATATAACTCAAAAGAAATGATCTTTTTATACACTCACACACACACGCAAAGATTTTAAAATGTCAACTTTGGATGAATTGATATATAAAAATTGTATCGTCTCTTTTAGGTTTCCTTTTTGACAAACCTCATTGATATAATCGCAGAAAAGAAAACTCTAATACACTGAAGAATGCTATCTATCTATCTATCTATCCCAACCCCTCCACTCGAGCAGGATATGACACAAGGTGAATTTTAAGCGGAGTTTAACAGGTTTGAATTCAGAGCTTTCCTTCTCCTAGACTAGTTGCCTTACCATGGGTGAAGAAACCGGTCTGCCTTACTATTTACCCATAGCTGGAGGGAGAATAATTGGATTCATACCTTTCCCAAGTGTATTAGTGCTATGTGAAATGCAATCAGTCTCATCCAGGATTTGAACTCGTATCGCCGTGTCCATTTCCTACAACGATAACCATTACACCACGGGCACCCCCCTCTCTCTTTATCATTTTTTAAAAAATTTCTGAAAGGTTTTTTACAATTGATAAGCCATCCAAGAAGCGGCAAAAAGTGACTGGTAACGTGGCCTATTACTTCGTTGAATAAAGATACTTTTCGGTTGGTTGGTTGGTTCGGTTTTATGGCATATCAACCTTTGTAGGTTATTTAACGCCAAATCCATTTTCATAAAAATAGTTCTATTTCAAACAATCCAGTTTAGCATAAGTATGCAGTTTAAATGTAAGTACAGTTTAATTGTAAAAAACATTTCTATTTCAAGCTATTCAGTTTTTTCAAGCAGTTCTAATTCAAATAAGTAGAGATTTTGTTTACACAGTTAAATGTCAAAACAGTTCAATATTAAACAATTCAGTTTTGTGTAAATACAGTTTCAATCTCAAAAACAGTTCCATTTCAAACAATTCAGTTTAGCATATGCACGCAGTTTAAATGTAAGTACGCTTTAATTGTAAAAAACATTTCTATTTCAAGCTATTCAGTTTAGTCAAACAGTTCTATTTCAAACAATTCAGTTTAGCATAAGTATGTAAGTAAAGTTAGCGACCATAGTCGAGGGTGACCCGAAGGCTCCCTTTTCGATAGCTACTACACCAAGGTGTAGGGGAGGGCGCTACTCCATTCCCAGGATTGCTCCACTTTACCCTTGAACCGTACCTTATAATGCTGAGTGTTAAGCAAGGTGGTATCAAGTACCATTTTTAAAATCTTTGGTATGACTCGACCTGGGATTGAACCCAGGTCTCCCGGGCCATTAGTTCCATTTAACCCATTAATAGGGTCCTATCAGTTGCTACCATTCCGGATCAGAGTGGACCTGGGAGCAATGACAATGAAGGGGTTCTCTGCATTCCCCAAAGTTCCAGCATCACTGGAACCTCACCATCAAATTGTTTAGTGTCATATACAGGACACTCACTAGGGGGGGGGTCTTACCCCTCTGCAGAGGTGCAAACGGTGTATTCTACAGCCCCAGCCGTCTGGTCAAATACTTTTTGTGTCCAAGTGATCATTAAT